>JAPPVO010000010.1:48735041-48887071 GCA_030407325.1 Camellia japonica | reverse complement strand
TTGAGTCGGCGACCTCGTGTCCAGAGTGCTTGGGGAGTATCTACTGGCTCGGAAGCAATCGTGCTAAAAACTGCCCTAGCAAAAAGATAATAAAGCAAAAAGGAAATAAATAACCAGAAAAACGGGCAGCATAACAGCTTAATTTAAATACACACAACACACAGTCGGGCATACAACACGCAGTTTGAAAAGCTGAAAATACACTGTCCTCAGTCACTGATCTCTGTTCCCATTTCACTGTTCCCCAAAACTGAATCGGATATCCGCAGACAACTGATTCTCAGATACTGACTGATGCCCGCAGGCCTGATGCCCAAACTTATAGGCTGATACATGCATTCCTGTAGAGACGCACTCTAAAGCACATAGCAGATAAGTGAGAGCCAAAACACCCCTATTTTGGGGTAGGGTTTCCCTGTCCTATTTTGTTAGGAGCTAGGGTTTCACTATGCACGCAGCAGTTTCAAACAACCTATAAACGGGTAAGCAACCTGTCCTAATTTGGACTGGTCACTATGGATCCGAATATGCACTAGGTCGAATGGTCAAAAAGGGTGCCCCGGTAAAACCGGGGTTTGTGTTCCCATACTGGCAGAGCCCGTAACCGGTCAGCCTTATGGACATGCCTTGACAAGACAAGCCTCCGGCAAACCGCTCAGGAATAGCAGATGGCAAACACGGTGTCCTAGGCGCACCAATGCAAATGCAATGCAAAGAAACACACAAGTGTAGTCAAAACCAGATATCATGAGTTCGAGTCAAGTTCTCTAAATCCCCAGCAGAGTCGCCAGAAACTGTAGACGTCCGCGAACGCCCCGGGAGGGTTAAGTCCCGTTCTGTTCATATTGGGGTCACTACAGTTCAAGGACTCAAATGTCACGGTTCTTAATCTTGAACCAAAGAGTCCAAATCCGGCAAATCGTTTTGAAAACAGATTTTTTGAAAGAAGTGCCAAACATGGACTGCTTCGCCAGATACAGAGTCGCCACTTAAATGTTTTTTAAATGGGAAATTTAGGAAACCCTGACTCGGTGCCAAAGGCCACGTGTCCGTCATCACCAAAGTTGCCTCGGCTCGGGAACTTGGGTACGATTGGGGAAGGTCACTTCGTGAGCACCCCCGCTCGCCCGGTCAAAGACCGGCCTCTACTAACCATGATATCTTATTTTGAAAACATTGTATTCTCTTATTCCGATTATTAGCCTAGGTTACTATGTGATGCTCGCAGCAAATAAGTATAGACTGAGTCGCCTGAATTGGAACAAAGTATTTCATGTTTGTTTGTTTGAAAATGGTTTGATGGTGCTACCCGCAGGTAGGCTAAGACGCGGATTTGCCACCCTCGGGTGGGCTTAGAAAACATGATTTTGCCACTATCTAGTGGGCTTAAAACAAACATTTGATGAATTGTCCAATCCAAGTAACTCAGCCTCCACCCACAGGCATTCAAGGCAGTTATATCACATAAGCACGTAGCCTCATGGTAAGCATGCTATTCATGGCAATCACTTACACGCATACAAGGATGCTAAAGCATAAAACTTACCGAGTACTCCGAGCCAAAACAGAAATTACATTAGAAATCATGCATGATCCTAATTATACAGAAATGCCTAATGCAACACATGCAAAAATGCAACTATAGCAGGCTCGGCTATTCTAAACATGGCATGTGGAATGCTACAGCTAACACGTATTCAATTTGGAATTGAAATACAGATGCAGTTTGTATGATGCGCCGAGCCCGGTGCGTGCAAAACAGATGAATGATGCAAACATGCTGTCATACTGTATGCAAATTGAAATATGCCCTATATCTAACCATCATAAGCGGGTAAATAAAAGGGAAGAAAGACATGGGGTTGGAAGACATACATCACACTCACCCACACTTATTACAATTATGCCCTCGCGCAGAGGGTCCGAATAAATATACAGTCCGAAATGAAAGAATAATACAGTCCGAAATAAACAGTCTGAATAATATACAAATTCCTAATTAATTAACAAATTAACTAAGAAAAACTGTAAACTGGCATGCAAGCCAGAGGCTGCCTCGCTTCTGATGAATGATGTATGTTGGCCTGCCTTTGCGCAAAAATCCACTGGGATGCCCAATTTAGCCTCTGTTTGCAATGTTTCTCGAAATGCGCGCCAGACTCCGAAAAGTTGCTGATTCCTTATCTTGCTGCAACAGAGAGCAGGAAAATGGCATAGCAATGTATTTCACAGATATATGCATGCCTCGATTCTCGTGCCACCAATCACGCATATCGATGCATGATGGCCGAGGAATCGGATCGCACAACTCAATATAGGGTGCAATGCAGATGAATGCTACAACAAAACCTAACTCCATCATGGGTAATCCGGAGTGTCGGTGACTGGGGAATTGAGACCCGTTCCGTCACTCGGAGTACGAAACGTGCCTCGTTTCCCGTGCCCGGGCTAACTCCTATCCCGAACACGATGCAATATGCATGATATGCATGAAATGCAGCTAATATACAATCCTAGCATGCACAATGCTATAGAAATGAGATGCCTCGAAATGCGTGCACGCGGGCACGCAAACCGAGGCGATGGCCCTAAGGCATGAAATGGCATATGCAATGCAATTGGACTTACACTAACATGAGTGAGCCTCAGCCACACTCACATAAGAGGCCGTCGGATAAAAATGAGATGCCTCGAAATGCGTGCCCCACGGGCGCGCAAACCGAGGTGATGCATTTAAGCATGAAATGACATGGAAAATGATATGCAATGAGGCTAAAATGAGATGTCTCGAAGTGCGTACCCGCGGGCACGCAAACCGAGAAAATGACATACGAAATGCAATGATGTAAAAAAAGCATACAGAATGCAGAATGGACTTATACCAACATGAGAGAGCCTCAGCCACTCTCACATGGGAGGCCGTCGGATGAAAATGAGGCGCCTCGAAATGTGTGCATACGGGCACGCAAACCGAGGCAATGACATACGCAATGCAATGAGACTAAAATGATATGCAAAATGCAAAATGGACTTACACTAACATGAGTGAGCCTCAGCCACACTCATATAAGAGGCCGATGGATGAAAATGAAGTGCCTCGAAATGCGTGCACATGGGCACGCAAACCGAGGCAATGACATACGTAATGCAATGAGACTAAAATGATATGCAAAATGCAAAATGGACTTACACTAACATGAGTGAGCCTCAGCCACACTCATATAAGAGGCCGATGGATGAAAATGAAGTGCCTCGAAATGCGTGCACATGGGCATACAAACCGAGGCAATGTGCATGAAATGGCATTCCAAATGATATGCAAACATGCCAATGGATTTCAACGCTTACAAATGATACAAAACAGCCCCGAAAGGCGGGAAAATGATACCGAATGCACGGAATGGTCCCGAAATGCGATAATAAGCACCCGGAATGGCCTATAGCCACACTAAACATGCATAATTGGTACATGACATGCGAAACAGTAGCAAGGCAGCCCCAAAATAGCATTATTCACAGTACAAAACATGGCGAAATAATGAGCATAGGTAGGACAATAATAGCATGCAAAAATACGAGCCAAGAGAGGGGTATTGAAGCAAGTGGTGTATGCGATGCTCAAACTGAGAAATACCCTTCTACAACACTGATGAGGGACTAAAAATATGCACATTTTCAGTAGATTACATCCCTCAACTCAGTATGAAAACATGGTAAAAATGCTATGCAAAAATGAAGATATATGAGGCTATAACATGAAGTACCCCAAACATCCATCAAATCAGCAAAGACCCTCAATGGAATATATCAAGAAGACCAAAATATGGATATTTTCAGTACTGATGATGGCCGAAAACAGAAGCTAGGTAAGCTCAAAAAGGCATGCAAAATGGGGTCAAAGAGAGATATAAAGGCAAGTATAACATGGAGACCCCAAACAAAGTTAATCCCTTCTAAAATGTTGTAGAGGGACACAAAATAAGCTCATTCACAGTTCATGGCATGTTCCAAAACAGACTGCATGTAGGTCAAATAAATCATGCAAGTTTACGGTAATTTGAAGGAATTATGAATCAAGTGCATGATAGAAAGGCCAAACAGGGTTGAGCCCTTCTTCAATGTTGAAGAGGGGCTAAAAATAGGCCCACTCACAGTTTATGTCATGCTCGAAATCAGATCACTCATAGGCCTAATATTTCATGCTAAAAACAAGGGTAAAACATGGATTCAAAACAACTTGTACATGGAGCATGAAAACAGGGTTGAGCCCTTCTTCAATGTTGAAGAGGGGCTCAAAATAAGCACAATATCAGTTCATGAGATGCTCCAATTCAGATCATAAATAGGCCAAATATTCAATGCAATATATTGACATAGAAGATGCTATTGAAGCAAGTGTGCCATGGAGGGCTCAAACAGGGTTGAGCCCTTAATAAAAGATCAAAATGAGCTCAAAAGGGGACCACTTTCAGTAGGGGTCGAAGCTCAACATAATATGTAAATAGAGTTAAGAAAGGAAGCAAGGAAATGGTACAAAAGAGGGATTTGAGATTTACCCTTGAAGACAAGACTTTTGCTACCTCTTTGCTTGATGAAAGTTGCTTCTAAACCCTCCAAGAACTCCTCCTTGCTGCTGGAAATGAAGTGGTGTTGGTGGTGCTAGGAGATGATTGAGAAATGGCACTAAACTTTTAAGATTTTAGAGAAATAGAGATGGATTGGTGTATGTATGCTTGAGGATTATTTTTCTAACCCTAGACACAAGTTTTTGGCTGCCTTATATGGACAAAAGGAGGGGTGTAAAGGTGGAGGGAAATGCACCCAAGCATTTCCCTCCAAAATATCCCCCGGATACAGATCTTTTCTGGGGGAAAAAGGTACATAGCTGGAATGCACACAACCCAAGGAAGCTGGCCGGCTAGCCCCCTTTATTGGAGGTGGCCGGCCGGCCACCCCCCCTAGCCGGCCGTCCAGGGGCAAAATGGTCAACTGAGAATTGCTGGCCGGCCACCAGATGATGGTGTCCTCCCAGGTTTCCTCAACACAACCCTGTGGTTCAAATCTTGCAACTCTGAAACAGGAGAGAGAATAGGCCAACTCAAAGAGGGGTTCAAAAGGTTCAAAGTGAGTTACTGGCCGGCCATGTGTTTTTAGTGTCCTCCCATGTGTGTACATCACAAATATGTGGTTTTGGCTCGAAGAAAATGGCCCTAAGGTGTTCAACATTAGCCCGGAAGTGAGAAAAACGGGCGCCGGGGGGCGCCGGAAGGGCATAACAGGTTGCTCGGACAATTGCTGGCCTCCCACCTTCCAGTGATCTTCCTGATGATAAAACAGGGGTACCTGCTAAAAATGAACGAAAATCGATGCGAAATGAATGCTCGGGGGCCAAACCGCGAGGTTCGGGGCCCGAAAACCGGCTGTAAGCACCGAAAGTGGCATTCAGCCACGAAGTGGGTATCTAAGACCCCAGTGTCCCTCGTTATGATAAAACAGAGGTACCTGCCAAGAATGAACGAAAATCGGAGATGGTTGGGTGGTCCCGAACCGAGGCACACGGCCTGACGGCTCCGAAAACCGGGAACCGGGCTCCGAAATGGGCAAAATGGCCTACGGCCACGAAATGTAGCCCACGGCCACTGAGAGACGGTCTACGGGACCTCTCCCTCCCCTCAGGAAAGAAAACAGAGAAAACCGAGTCTGGTTCGCAAACCGAGGCAAGGCACAGAAGAGGGTTCGGAAGTCCGGAGGCAGGGCGCACGGCCGCGACTCTGAGACTTCTGAACGAGCACAATATGCAACATCACCGAGCGCTCAATCGGTGACGTCTGAGTCTTAAGGTCGGTCAAAAATGGGGTGTCTACAACTGTCGATTACGAAGAATGCTGTCATGCAGTCCCTGGTTCCCACACTCAAGTTAATGGGTAAAATCCCTTGAGCCATCTGTTTGTCTCCAGCAAAGCCAGTGATGGTTGTGCTGGTTGGGATCAACCTGGGATTCTTTTCCCCTAGTTTCTTCAAAGAAGATTTCGGTAGTAAGTTCACTGCTGCCCCATTGTCTATCAGGACTCGATTCAGTTGTATCTCATCGAAGAAAGCCTTGATGTACAAAGGCTTGACATATTGTGTCATAGAATTCGAGGGATACTCAAAAGGATACGAGAGGTTAATGCTCACCTCTTCTTCACTCTCATATTTAGTTTCCATTGGGGTAGCCATTCCAGAATCATCTTGTACCATACTTACTTGTGAGTCTTCACTAGAGACAGGAATAGGATCCATGTCTTAGTCATCTTGGTCCTCATCTCCAGCCTGGAACTCATGAGGCAGTATGTGTACCATATTGATTGATACTGGAGGAAATGAGCCAAATTGGATGGCTAGCTGTACCTGCTTCCTCCCTTGGCCACCTTGTTAAGTTACTTCAGCAGCATCCTCCATGTTGCACTCTGGCACTTCGTTGTTAACTGATTCCTTCGAATGATCTTTCTCAACTGGTTTTTCAACCAAAAATGTTTGCTCAGCCATGAAGGCTTCGAACATTTCTTCCTCCACCATTTATTTCTTTTGGCTTATGCTAATTTCTTCTTCTGTCTCGCTATCACTCTCCATCAGAGCTTTCTCCAATCCTGCTAAGCTAGACTTCTCTCTGGCTTTTAGTTCAGAATGAACCTTGGCCAACTGTTCTCTGCTGCAACCCACTTTGCTTTGTAGAGTTGGCTTTGGAGTATGGTCTGACTTTGGAGTCTTCTTTCCTTCTGTCTGGACCAATGAAGAGCTCTCTCTATTTTCTTTCATATCGTTCTGGTACTGAGTGTACCTGCGCTGAATCTTTCTCCTTTGTGATCTCGAAATGACTGCGACCATATCTGGTTCCTTTGTCTTTGGGTGTTTAAGTAATACCCAATTGTTTGGAGCCACCAAAGGAGGCTTGACCATCCTGCCTTGGATTCCAATATCTCTCCAGGCAGGCACTTCCCTAGGTTTGTTTTGCATTACAAACCAGTCTGGAACTCCAGGTACCCACGAACTTACTGACTCAGATGTTGAACCGCTTTTTTCTACCTTCGAAGCCATCTTGGAAGCTGGCTGTGAAGGTAAGTGCTTGGCCCTGTCCTCATGTTTCGAGCCTGATTCAGACCTTCGATGAAGGTAACCACTTTCTGCCTTGCGTGAGGCTGGTCTAGGGGGCCAATCTCTGGCTTTAATCCCATGAACTGAGCCTTTCTCCAGTCTTCTTTCAGAATGGCTGCTCTCCATTCTGTAATAGTTAGGTGGCCTGGATTCATATAAGGGCCTCTTGCCTTTAGCATGCATTCTGTCCATTGCAGGCTCAACCACTAGTGGTCGCTGCCTATCACTAGCCGGATATGGCCTTTTGTTGTAAGCATTGGTTGATTTAGGACGTCTCTGAACATCCCTGTAGTATTTCTTCCCATCAATTGGAAGCCCCTTCAACCATTTATAACTTAGTCTGCACCTGGGACACATTCTTTGCATTACTGCTGCCTCTAAGGAATCATCATCCAGTGATTCTTCATCAGAGTGTTCCCTCCGGTGTGAGAAACCTTGTCCAATAGCTGGAGGGTTTCTGGTGTCCTTCTTGATGGTTGTGTGGTTAGCAACATGCATCTGCATATTGACTTCTTCCAATTTTGTCAAGGACAAGTTCTGGAAGTCTGACGTAATGACATTGGCTGCCACCTCTCCAACTTCTGGAAATGGATTACTGTCGATCCACATGGACTTTTCTGTTTTGGCTGGGAACCTCAAACTTCCTTTCCGAATTTGTTCTTGGATCCTGTCTTGAAAAACAATGCAGTTTTTAGTCGAGTGAGACCAAGAGTTATGCCATTTACAATATACTTTTCTCTTAAGTTCATCTGGAGATGGCAATTTTACTCCTTTAGGTAACTTAAGGAAGTTGGCCGCGAGCAAATGATCAAAGATGTCATCTGCCTTTGTTAAATCGAAAGAATACTTTCTGTGAAAGTCTTTCTTTTTAAACTGCTGGTCAATTGTTGTATCCTTATGAACTAATGCCTCACAAATCACAGGTTCTTTGCCCACAATCTCTGCTGCATCGATCTCATAATTAGGATCTCTATAGTATGTCTTGTACGATGCATTATTTCGATCTTGTTCCTCTTCTAGTAATGCTTCGTACCTAGACACCTTATAGGTTAGTTCCACCAAATCTTTGAATTCAGTTGAGTCAAACTTCTTTCGAAGCTTGAACTCTAGGCCATTTTGAGCCAATCTTACGAATTCTGACTCTGGCAGGATGACTCTACATTTATTTCGAGCCCTTTTAAATCTAGCAATAAACTGAGTAGCCTTTTCTTCAGGCCTTTGACTCAATCTAGCCAAGTCTGCCATAGAAACCTCTGGCTCCGATTGGAAGAATTGGGCATGAAATGCCTCTTCCATTTGTTGCCAATTTTGAATGAAGCCAGGTGTAAGGTTGATGTACGATACAAATGCTCCCCCAGTTAGAGAATTTGGGAATAATCTCAGTTTCATATAGTCATGATTAGTAAATTCACCGCATTGAGCAGCAAACCTAGTAATATGCTCTGTTGTTGACTGATTTCCAGTCCCGTAGAAAAGGGTAAAATCTGGTATCCTGAACCCCCTTGGGTATTCATGTACCCTATCTACCCATTTTGGGTATGGTTTTCTATATACAGGAGTCTGGACCCCCCGAGCCATCGGTCCACACATCTCCCTAACAATATCAGCAATTTGGTCCCTAGGGACCATATTTTGTGCCTATTGAACCACTACTGGAGGGACAAACACAGGATTTGGTGGACAAACTTGTGCTTGTGGTCCTCTTGGTCCATAAGGTGGTACATTTGGGACTGGTTGCCCCTGTGGTGCAGGTTGCTGTTGGGGGTATGGGTAACCCCTGCGAAAGGACCTGCGAAAGGTGCTGGAACAGGTGTTGTGTCCCTTCCATTTGCAGGCCAACCTTCCAACCCCCCGGGTATAAATTCGAATAAGGGATTATTATACCCCCTAGTGCCAGGTATGGCTTCGAACATGGGATTTGTAACCATTCTTACGCCAGTTTCTTGTACTTGACCAGATTCACCAACTTGTGTGGCTTCATTGTTGAGTACTGAGGCATTTTGGCCTGTTATAGGCCTCGAAATGGGTTCATACCAAGACTGAGGTGATGGTCTTTCATAGTTCTGATTACTAGTTTGACCATTAGAATGTCCATTAACTTGCATAGGCTGTTTATCTCTAGTCAATCTTTGCTGAGGGGCATTTAAAACTTCCTCTATGTGTCTTGTGTTTGTTGGTTGGTGGTTATTCATTCGATCCAAAAAGGATGTTGCCCACCTTTCCATTGTGTTCATTAATTGTTGTCCCATAGCATCTACTAGGCCATCCCATGGATTTGTTGGTTGAGTAGATGGAACAGTGGATGGTCCAATTCCCTGGTTTCGTCCAATATTATGAACATATGGTTCTTGTCCCGAAATACTGGTCTATTCGACCATAGGTTCTGATAACATGGGAGTTTCCACAGGATGTGTTACCACATTATCCTCTGGATTAGGTATTTCTACCTCTCCTTCTACGCCTTCTTCCAAGCGTTCATTTTCTCCTTGTCTTCTTCGTCTAGCCATTTCAATTAGTCCCACTGGGCGTGCCAAAAATATATGTTGGCTTTTTGGCTTTCGAAGGGTATTTTTGTAAATGCGAGCGTGCCAGCAAGGATCAATCAGTCCTTACAGAAATTATAATTGCCAACCAATTATCAGACGATTGTGTTTTAGTTCTTTCAGCCTCAATAAAGAGGACTTTTACTGGTGGCTTGACTTAGGAGAAATTAAGCAAAATAACAGATAAATGACGAACAATTGAAGTATTTCATTAAGATGAAAACTTACAATAATCCAAACTCAGCCTCGTAGAGGTTTACAGCGACAATCTACTCGAAACTACTCCTATGAACGAAGTGCAGTGCAGGAATTTAAAGTGCAGGAATGTAAAGAACAGGTATTTAAAGTGCAGGAAATGTAAAGACTGGAAATGTAAAACTGGAAAAGAAAATATGAAGTAAATGACTGGTTTGTTGGATCTGAGTCTGGGGGCTTTTTCTCGGAGCTTCCCTGCTATTTATACTCCTCAAGGATGACCATCGAACTGCACTTCAAACCGTCGAACTGCTCCTCCATGATTGCTTGATCATGCTGCCTTAGAAGTAGTTCCACTATGCCATTACTTGCAGTTGGGCTTCCCTCCTATATTTGAATTTGAATGTGAGTAACCGTTGAAGCCACGTCACCTTGTATCTCTTCGCTGATCCAATGCTGCTCAAACCACGCAAGAACCAATATTACCCACCACGTGTACGATCATGATCGAAGATTAAACATTCTTCCTGTATTGCCCTTACTTCGCCACGTGTCGAACTGTAACTGGCTTTTACAAAATATGTAGCCAACAGTTTATCTACATGGAAATGTCATGTGTAAATTTTATCACAAATCATTGATCTAGATTAGAGTATGTCTTTCTGTTGCACTAAAAAATAAATTAATTAATTAAATAAAAATGTAGGGTGAAGCAGTGGTCGAGCCAAAAAATTAAATTAGAGGAGGCACTTATTAATTATAATAACTTTTATAAAAATATTTCACGCAAGTTTTTACGATTGATTTCAAGAAATATATAAAAAATAATAATAATCAGTGTTTTTTGTTTCAGTTTTCTTAATTCAGTTTTTTGAAAACTAAGTTTTTTATTTTTCATATTTTTTTGTTTTTAGTGAATATTTTTTGAATTTTAAGTAATTTTTTTACTTTTTTAAATGTACCTTACTTAGATATATTTAAATAATAAAATATTTGTGAAAAAAATATTTTAAAAAATTAATAAATACACAAAAATACAAAAAAATGTACCGAATTTTCATTTTTTTTTTGTATTTTTTGGTATTTAATATATTTTTTAAATATTTTTTTCATAAATATTATACTTTTTAAGTGTATTTATGTTAAGTGTGTCTAAAAATTTAAAAAAAAATACTTAAAATATTAAAAAAATTCATTCAAAACATTAAAATATAAAAAATAAAAAAAAATAGAATTTTCTGAAAACTAAAAACAAACAAGCTGAATGTTATTTGTAACTAGTGTATCATGGACAATACAAAAAAAAAATGAATATAAGTCTTAAAATAAATTATATAATGATAAATTATTTTTTGATACAAAATTTGATTAAAATATAATGGTAATACCACGTTATCATTGGTATGTGATATCATCTACTAATGGTAAATAAACACATAGAAAGTAAACCTCATATGTCAAATGTAACTAACAATCCAATAAGGCCAAGTTTGGGAAGACTAAATAAGTGCACTTTTTGTCTTTTTGGACAAAAAAAGTGAGGTTGAAAATATGGATGTTTGGGTTAACTTTTTGACTTTTTATGGAAAAATGTGTAATAAAAAATTGTGAAAATTGGTTTTTAGAGGAAAATTTGAATTGGGAGTTGTGCAGCCGTAATTGTTGACTTTTGGTGAATAGTGTTAACTTTTTAACTTTTTGAGTAACTTTTTGACTTTTTGGATTATTTGGGAGTACCCAAACTTGGCCTAAATTTCATATATTTATAGTGAGATTATTTATGTTTGCATATCACTAATAATGACATCGTTGTTACATTAAAAATATTTCATAGCTAATAAGTTTATTTATAGTAGTCTCTTCATTTTTAATCAAAATAATCATTATTGTTCTCATAATTTTTAAAATATCATTTACATTTCACTCTAATAATATTTTTATAATTTTTTATTTAAAATATTTTCTCTATGTTTATAAAAAAAAAGAAAAATTCCAAAATCCAGAGGGCACGTGACCCCCCGGTCCCATGCCCCCTCCGCCACTGGGGTGAAGAGTCTTGTTACACTTTTATTGACCGGCTAATATGATAACCATGGAATAGATTCAGTCAAATTTTGAAAATGACATATAGTAAATTATCAACAAAAAACATATAAGAAGATACAAGATAACTAGAGTCCAATTGGGTTGCTCTTGCAACATACGAGATAACTCGGACTTAAAAACGATAACATGTAAAATAGCATATAATCATAGATGCTCTATTATAACCTTGTTTTTTTGGTCACTAGAGCTGGAGCTAGACACCTGCAAAAGACAATAAACTTTCCATAAAACTTAAATTTGGCAAGTGTAGCAAAATACCATAGGGTTGTGAACATTTTAGCAACACAAAACATATAGACAAAAAAGTCAATTACAAATATAAGATTAACATAGGGATCCTATTGATAGAGATGGGTGAAGATCCCAGTTTGTCCCTTTACGAATGTTTGAAGACGAAGAAGAATATGCTTTGGCTCAAAATCATCCACAAAATGGATGGAACACAATTGGAACATCTTAACTTGTATATATATATGAATCCTTCTTTTTTTTTTCTTTTTTTTAATCGGATTGCTCTCGTGATTTCAACATTTTTGTCCCAAGAGAATAGTAATGTTAAAAAGATATATATGATTTTAAATAGTGATATCAAGATATGTATATCTGTGATATTGTAAAATATAAATACGTATCGAATAACAACAGTCAGTATCTCGGTAAATAACAATATGGAGTTCGAAAACACCAATAACGTACTGGCCCATATTTAAAACCATTATTATAGACATTAATTGTTTAACTGTTATTCTAGGAATTTGGTATTTTGTGGAAAAAAATTATTTGTAGAGCTTTAATTTGCCGAAGGACATTTATGTAAATTGCTTAATTACTTAAGGACGTTTTTTAAAGTTTGAGTATTCATTAAAATTTTATGTTTTCAAGAAAGCCAAAAATGGGGCAATTTTGGGTTTCTGAATGGGATTTTTTTTTTTTTTTTTCTTTTTTTTTGGAGAGAGCTTGAAAAGTCAATTATCCAATGATATTGAGCTTTAAAAGCCATTGCTAGAAAGTAAAGGTGAAAAAGAAATCATATTATTTTAATTTGATTTGTATTTAAACAAGTTAAATTTAAATATATTTTAAAAGATTTTAATTTTTTTGAGCTCAACTTAATAACTTTTACATAATGTATTATAAAAAAAATTAAACTATTTCAGTTTAGCTCTTAATTAATTAAATTAAAACTTATCTAAAATTAACTAAATTAATTAATTAACTATACATTTATTTTTAAAATTCATTAAACTATTAAACTAAATTTAAACAATTCAATCCTTAGTTCCACTAACGTTTTACAACCCTATCAAAATTGTCAAGACTATCAAAGTGATATAAACTTCCGAGTAACTACTGTGATGCTGACATTAACTCTTCAACCACTGTGTTTTATGAGAAATTATTCAGCGTATTTGGTTTGAGTTTTTTGGATTAAGTTTTTTGAAAATTGAGTTTTTTATTTTTTATTTTTTATTTTTTTTGTTTTTAGTGAATATTTTTGTAATTTTAAGCATTTTTTTAATTTTTTAGATGCACCTTACTTAAATGTATCTAAAAAGTAAAAAATTTGTGAAAAAATATTTTAAAAAATTAACAAATACATAAAAATACAAAAAATATACTAATTTTTCGGATTTTTTTTTGTATTTTTGGTATTTATTGAATTTTTAAAAGATTTTTTCACAAAAATTATACTTTCTATGTGTATTTATATTAAATGTGTCTAAAAATTAAAAAAAAATACTAAAAATATTAAAAAAATTTAGTAAAAACAAAAAAATACAGAAAATAAGAAAGTAGAATTTTCTGAAAACTGTTTTCAGAAAAACGAAACCAAACAAGCTGATTATTATTATTTTTTCATAAAACAATATTATGTGATGTTTTAATTTGATATTATTAATTAAAACAGTAAAATTTAATTTTTCTTTTAGATTTCTTGAGAACAACTTAATAAATATTAAGTAATAAATAATATGAAACAATACTCCAACACCTCTAAAAAATCACTCATATTTTATTATAGTATAAACAATTGAACTTTAATTTTTTGTTTATTTTTTAAGTGTGTGTATGTCTGTATTCCTTTGATCCAATACTTGGAAATAGAAGTCTAACGTTACAGTTAAGATGGACATCATTGGTCTAGAAAAATGATTTGTGGCACTAATTTGTTGAGCACTAATGGCACTAATTTCTTGTTTTGGTAAGTTTGTTTTTTTTTTTTTTTTTTTTTACCTGATATAGAAATTCGGGGCATTAGTGCCCCTGAATTTAGTGCCACCAATCACAACTGATTTGTCTATTATGGTAATGTTTTGTTCGCTACAATAAAATAATTATTTTATTAAAATATTTATTTTTATATTTAATTAATTAAAAATATATTATAAATGAAATCACTATTCATTATTAAAATGGAATGATCATTCTATGAGTGAGTTTGAGGAACAACCATTATACTCTATTATACATTCTTGAAATTTTAATAAAAATAAAATCATTATTTCTACTTATTTTGTTTAATCATTATAACATTAATATTTGGTTTTAATAATTTCCGTTACAAAGTTATTTTTAGATTTTATTATTGTAATTATACAATTTTTAGAATATATAGAGCTTTAACCCTTTCATCTATATATACACTGACATGTGATTAAGGGAGTGATTGAGATTTTACATACTCAACCCATGTGAAAGACTAAGTAAGGATTTTTTTAAGATTTATCGTTATATATTTTGTGTATTTTTTAACGATATTAGTTCGTGATTTTGTTCATATTCTTCTGGTCGGCATGAATATCGAAAGCGAAAGGGTGTGAGTGCTTGGGTTGTATTTTGGAATCGTTACACTCTGATTATACCTTCAATGAGGAGGAATAATGATTTTAGGATAGTAACCACATGTGTGTCCATGTGGAAGTAGATATGGAATACTTCTTCGATCCGAACGAGCCCTTGGATAATCTTCCCAGCAATGACCTAAAATAAGAATAAAATTTCGAATGGTAGTGTCAGAATTAGCACTCCGACGGACAAATCAGTTTTTCTAGAAGGGGTGGTATTTTTTTGGCTTTCTTGAGGTTCAAGATCCTTTTTTTTTACATACCTCTTTCTCCAGCCTCTTTCCTCATTTTATAGAGTCACTCTCCTCGATCTTCACTCCATGCAGCTTAGCCCTTCATCATCATCTTGTCAGTGCCCATCCCCCTACTGTACTTCTTCGAAAGGGACATTTTGGTCCCACTCGATCGGTCCATACCAGCTCGTTCAACATATTCGTCTTTTCTATTCAGCACAAGTACCTGTGATTTGGCGCTCCCCGACGTTTTCATGCTCAATCGAACATTTATTCGGCACAGACACAATCTAGTGGGCTTGGCCTATTCAGCCCATTTTAAATGGGCTTTGGCCTTATTTGGTCCACAATTACTCAGCTCCCACAATTGCCCCCTAAACACCAGATTAACTCATAGCGGGCTGCGTGCTTGGCTTCTTTTTTAGGCCGTATTCACATACTTCAAAATTAGTTATACTTTGCGCCTAGAAATTTGGGTGTGTGATGGGCACGCTATTTTATTGTTGATATGTCAGATGGGATGCGATGTGAAATGATTGCAGTTTCTCGCCTCTTCGTGATTTCCATTCATTTAATGCGATTTGAAAGCCTTTCGCCCTTATGTTTCCAAAAGGTCTTTATGCTGGCGTCTTCCTAACCTTCCATCTTCAACTTCTTACTTCTAATTGCTCTGCTCCCTCTGCTCTCTCTCTATTGTTCACGAGTTCCTTACTTCAACCTGTAAGTCCTCTTAGCCTAACTCTTTATTTCGTTTTTTTTCTCGAGATTTTTGGTCCGTCCTACTTTTGTTACCTCTTCCTCTTGTTTTATAGCCAACCACCTAAAAGCCCTATTGTTTGAGGATAGGGTCGTCGCCATCCGTCGCTACTTTTTGGTCCCTGATGATGTTCAACTGACCCTCGTTGGGGATGCAAAATTGAGCATGGAGAGGGCTGACACTAACACCATTGTCTTCCTTCTACTAGCAATTGCTAAGGATGAAGTTTGTTTCCCCCTCCATCATTTCCTTAGGACCATTCTTAACTATCGGGGCCTCCTTTTTTCTTAACCCAATGTAAATTTTTACCAAATAGTAACGTGCATAGTAGAGTTGAACTGTAGACTAAACTTGAACATAGGAATTTCTATCATTCGACATTGTTATGTCATTGCCAAATCGTCTGGTCAACAAAGGCATTACTTTTTAAGAGCCAAATACACCGACCACCACCTAGTAACCATGCTTGCTAGCTCTGGTGAAAGGGTGGATGACATGATGGTTGTCGTTCGGGACAACTGGGAATTCGATGAAGGAGAGGAACACTCAAACTTTGTGCCTAGGCAGAGGGGTGAACTAGGTGGCCGAGTGGCTCTGTTTATATTTAGTTCTTTGCTAATCGGCTTACCCATAGGCTAATCATTTTCATCTCTTTCAGGCAATGATCTTAAGAAGTCCCTCACCTTCGAGAATGAAGCCGTCCTAGATTAGGTCAAGGCCGCTCTTGAATAGGCTAGGCATTCAAATCTTCAATGACAGGGATGCGTTGCCCACATCCTCTTGAGATATGACCCATCCTACTCTACATTCATAGTACCTGACCATATCTCGATTCCCCGAGGCGAGGAACAGCTCTCGGCTCTCGTATTCCCCAACTTTGTCAACTTGAGAGCGATAGGAGTTGAGAATTCGTCATTCAGTGAAGGCGGTGAAGCGTTCAGGAAGTCGAACATATCGCCGACTTTTTAGAGCAAGAATAAGCCGAGCAAGAGCATACCGAGCAGGTGGAGTTGGACGCTATCAATAACCAAGAAGCTCGTTAAGTAGAAGACTTGAACGAAGAGCTTAAGCAAGCTTTTGATCAAATTGGCTCTGAGGAAAGAGTCAACAGCCCAACGCTTGCGACCTCCTCCATCCAAATAGATCTCGAGGGTCAGGAGGAGGACATTTTCATTAACTTGGAAGATTTTCCTAGCTCCCAGTTGGCAGAAATGGCAAGTGAATCCTTTTTCCTTGCTCGCCTTGCCAGAAAAAGGAATACTGAACGAGTAAAATCAAAGAAGGCATCCGCTGACACCAACTTAGCAGTTGATACTCTGATCGTTCAAACGAAAGAAACTATCAAACAAGCAGCAGTTGAAGTACCTGCGCAACCACCGTCATTGTCATTCGTTGAGGTCCCGTCGACGTCGGTAGAAACTACCGACTCTGCTAGCTTCAAGCATCCTATCGAATCACCACAACTAACGAAGCGGCCTGCCACAAAAAGAGCTAAAGTAGCTTCTAGCTATGATTTGACGGCGCCGTTCCAGGTGTCGTCCAAAATCAAAGGTGCTCTGATTTTGACTGGCACTTTGGCCGTCAAGGAGCCCACGACCGATCTAAGCATGGCAACCTTGATTACATTGCCATTAGACAAGACAATGTTCCATGCCGAACCTAATGCTCTGTCGGTTGCATTGGCTACGCAATCAGCCATTTTGGTAAGTGCCATTCTTTGTCCCTTGGTTATTTTGTTTGTTTGAAAATACCTGGCGCCTAACAAAATATATCTTTTGCAGGTTGCCGAAAGAATTTCCGACATTGGTCGCCGCCTTCACAATGCTGTGGAGTTGAGCAATCGTCTTCAAACAGAGGTGGCCGTTGAACGGCAAAGAACAGAATCGGCGGTCGCAACCCAAAAGGCAGAGGCGGCTCAGCAAATGATCGAAGAAGAGCAGCAGAATCTTCTACCGAGGAGGCGAAAGTGTAGCATGCCGATTTGCTTCGTTGAT
Source organism: Camellia japonica (assembly GCA_030407325.1). Classification (NCBI taxonomy): domain Eukaryota; kingdom Viridiplantae; phylum Streptophyta; class Magnoliopsida; order Ericales; family Theaceae; genus Camellia; species Camellia japonica. The sequence goes on along the minus strand of JAPPVO010000010.1, from coordinate 48,869,263 downwards.
CTGTCGAGGAGAGGGTAAAGCTTTCTGAAGAAGCACTGAACGCGACCAAGGACAAGCTGGGGAACTTAAAGGCTAAGTTGCTTGAAGCATAGAAACTGTTATTAGAAGTTCAAGCGACGACGACAAAGGCCTTTGAGTAGGGAGAGATGGCTGCAACCGAATATGCTGACCAAGTTTTTGCCTTCGAAAAATAGAGGCTTCAAACATGGTTGGCAAAAGGCCCTAGCTGTTTCTCAAGTATCGTTTTACATGTCGATTCCTTTTAAGGTAGAGGACGTTGAGTCGTTGTCGTCCGACCCCAAGAGCTCTGAGGCCGAATAGATTAGTTTAAACTTTTATGTAATAACGTTTTGTTTTTTTGTTTTTTGTTTTTTGTGTTTTGTAATAGATGTGTTGGGCCCATTTTCATATGTAAAGTGACTAAAACATGTAACAAGTCAATTTATAAATGAAAATATTCTATAGTGCATCAAAATTGTTTTTCGTATTCTCAATACTTTAATCTTTTATAAATTGGTACTCGCTTAAACAACATAGCTTTGTTCGTCCACTTTTACTTAGCTGAATGCGTGCACTTAATAATACAACTATAAAACAACGAAACAAGTATTATTGCATTTTGACTTATCCACCAACTATGTGCACCACCATTGCACAAACATACGTATACCTTGTGTTGAATGGATGGTTAGGAACGAAAGCAAATGATATCGGCACAATGCGTCCTGCTAAGTTACAAGCGGAGCAATGTGTGCGCTGAATAGATTATCAACAACGTAATTTTATTTCTTAACCTTGGGCACAAATCAAGGGTTTTGGTAAAAATATTGAAGTTTCTCATTTTAAAGACCATTTTTTAAAATTTCCAATACCAGTCATAATTATTAACAACACAATAACGTTTTTAAGAAAAACTTTAAGAAAACCCCTCTTTATGCATTAAAACATACTTCAATCAAACCCTAATCTTCCCAAGTATTAATTTATCCAAATAACACATAACAAGGCTAAAAACATGCAAATCATTAAAGAAATCCCTACCTCAAAGCAAAAGGGAGAAAAGTGCAACACCCAAAAATCGATAGAGACGAAAACTCAAAATTTTCAGATTAAAATGTAGTCCTCAATGTGCTCTACCTTAAAGTCTTAAGTACTAGGGGTAGGAAATGGGTGGAACTAGACGAAACCAAGTGTTTAGAGCTCATAAGTCCAAAAATGGCGATTTGGAGAGAGAAGCAAAGAAGATAAGGTCAAAAAGTAGATATTTCTAACTTTTGGGTGATATTTATAGTCAGTCGCATCGTGGGTGCGAACTTAATATCGCTGGTGCGAAAAACATAATCGCAGGTGTAGAGCGCAATCCCAAATCGCGGCCTACCTTCGCAGCTCCTCACGGGCCACGCAACTTCTCCATACAAAAGACCTGAAGGTGTGTTTTGGTCACAGCCGCGAACATCAAGGGTGCGATCCGTGTAACCGCGCTCTCCTTCACGAGTCACTGTGAGCCACACATTCTCTTAAGCCAATAGACCTGAAGGGCATAATTGGTTGCGGCCCCTCGTGGGCGCGACATAGAACCTCGTGTGCACGACAAAAATAGTTACGGGCACGACCTTGCAAGCAAAGGAAAAAATCTACCAAAAATGCTGTGATGACTGGGTACGTAACCCATCTTACTTTTCTTTTGTGCACATTGGGTTCAATACTTTTGAAATCTATGTCTCAAAATTTTAATCTCTATTAATTTCAATTCTGAGTTCCACTTGTTTCGGGAGGCTTGAAGTTGAATTCTGGGGTTTTACACTTTAGCTGGAAAATTTTCTAGGTTGAGGGTTGAGCCGTAAGTGTGGGATGGGGCCGCACATGCGGGAGATGAGGCCGCACGTGCGGAAAACAAGGGAAGTTCTGTGTTGGTCACTGCAATATATGCAGGTGCGGGAGTGGAAGTGCGGGGGAAGGGGTCGCACGTGTGGGGATGAAGGTCGCACGTGCGGGAAGCACGCTCCACACATGCAAGAGACGCTAAGTTCGAAAATTTTCTTTTTCTTCCTTCCTTGGGTTGAGTGTATATCATTTTGTACACCTCTCTCTCTCTCTCTCTCTCTCTCTCTCTCTCTCTCTAAAAACCCTTTTCTCCTCCTTCTCTCTATATTTCCTACATCAACACTCACTAAATCTTTGATTTCTCCAAATCCATAAACATTTTGACCCTTGTCTCTTAATCAAAGTTGGAAAACTCTTCGAGGGCTTCGAGGGCTTCGTTATGTGCGGTGGAGATCGGAGTTCAACACCATAAAATTTAGGGCTTTCATTTATTTTTCCTTCAACAAGATTGAGGTAAGGACTTCTTTGAGTTATATATATGTTTTTGCAACATTGATGTTGATTTTGAGGTTTTCTTGAGGATATTAGGAAGGTTTTGATTTTGGCTCATGAATGCTAGGATTTTCAAAAGTGGGTTTAAATCTCAACTGTCTAAGTTAATCCTTGAGGGTTTCAACTTCATTGTGTGGGAAAAGATGTTTTGTGTGAGTTTCCTTCTAAAAAGTGAAGAGATACCTATTTTTGGCCAAAAACTAAAATTTATGATTTGTTGAAATGGGTTAAGAGTCTATGAAATTAGTCTATTGTTAATATGTCACAATGAAAGATTGAAATTTAAAATATCTTTTGCTATTTGAGAAAATGACGAATTTCATGGAATGTGTGAATTATGGAGATGGAAATTTATAGTTGAAATTGTAGACAAAGTCATGAAGTAACAAATTGTTGGATTAGCATGAAATGTGAAATGTGTTCACTTGTTGATGGGTTAAATGAAAATGTAGTTGCCATGCAAGGTAGTGTTGAAAGATGAGTGGCATGTTTGATCATATTGAACTATCGTTGAGATAATTGAAGATGTAGAAACGTTATGTAGTAATGATAATTATTGCATTGCATATTCATTTAATTGATTATTACACATTTTAAAATTGAGCTTGGGAAACTTTTGCATTGAGAAAGGTAAGTTTGCGAATGAATTTATTGAAATGTTTTGGGGTAAATACGTTGGTATGTCCGGATGAGAGGTGTGGATGAAATTGATTAAGTTGGCCTGAGTGTCTGAGGTGAAAGACCGAAAACACGCGCGGAGGAGATACCACTTCCCTTCCGGTTAACAACCGGTAAAGTGAGGTTTTGGTAGTGCTAGTTATGCCTACTTGCAGACACCAACTTAGGGATTACCTGAGTCGTATTTACCACCCCTTGAATTCAAATTGTAAATTTTGAACCGTTAAGATTGCAAGTTATCATTGAACATGATGTTTTTTTTAAAGGATGAGCAAAAGTGATTTTGTTTTAAAAGGCATAGCACGGCATGTGCATTTCACATCAGAAGCCTTGCATAAAATGTATATACTTGGTTAAGAATTCTCTACTAGGCTTTATGCTCACCCCTATGGGATTTTGGTGTAGGAAAAGACGTGGTGAATCCGCCAAATTAGTGCGTGGACGTATGCATTGAGGGCACGAGGCTCTATTTTGTTGTGACCATATTTTTTTGAAAGCCAAGGGCTATATATGTGTGGGTTCGAGGAACCATCTTTTGTGTAATTGGGCTTAGGCCTTGGAATTTGTAAGCCCCTTGAGGGCATTTATTTATTTTTGATTAAATGTTCTACATGCTATAGATTCATGTACTAGAATTCATTGAATGTATAAACGCATGTGGGATTATTTTTGTTTAAACTTTGAGATCATGTAATGGAATGTGTTAGGGATAATTTCGGTATCTCCTGAGTGCCTTGGTTACTATTATATCTATTGTATTTCTTTTTTTTCTTTTTTGGGGGGCGTTACAACTTGGTATTAGAGCTACTGGGTTTGAATACTTGGGGCTTGTGAGAAGTGGTTGTTATACCACAGTGGGTTCATTTCACATGATAAGGAGATGCTTTATATTTTGTGACTATGTGATAACATGCTTATGTGACTATATGGGTATGGGATTGAACTTTTGGGATGTTGTTTGCGCCTATTAAATTCCTTGAGGTCTTGTTAGAAGTGTACTTGATCAATACCCTTTCTACTAAGAATTCTTGGTTTTTCACTGGACGAATTTCATCACAAAGGGATAATCCGTATGTGCTTACGTGACTAGGTGCTTATGTGGAGTGAAATTAAATTGTTTGTATGATAGAGATATATATGTACTTGTCATGGTCAAATGTGTGAGGCAAGTTGCGAGCACATTTGGGATTATGTGCTAAATCATTTATCTTGTTTCTTAGGATGTCAGGAAGGGGTCAAACTCGTGATGGTAGAGGTGAAAGGCGTGGTAGGGCTCGCCAAGGTGTGCATGAAGTACCGGTCCATGAGGTTCTAGTGCAAGCGAAAGGATTGGCCCAAGCCGATGTGGCCGAGCAAGTAGGGCAAGCAGGTCAAGCCGCAATTGGGGCCCTAGCCCGAGAAATGGCAGAGGCTTTGAGGGAATCGATGAACATATTAAGGGCGAAGAACCAAGCCCGAGAGGCGAGTTTCCTTATGAGAGAGTTTTTGTGAGCCAAGCTGGATGAATTCGATGATGGCCTTGAGCCCAAGAAAGCGGATGAGTGGCTCGAGCAGATGGTGAAGACATTTGAGATACTTCACATCGAAGACAACGAGCTAAGAGTGACTTTTGCTAGTTACTATCTCAAAGGAGATGCAAGCCAATGGTGGAAGTACGTCAAGGGCCGGGTAGAGCCGATGTGGGAAGCATTTGTGGTGGCTTTCTAAGATAAGTACATACCTCCCACTGCTAGGGAGAGATTGAGGCAGGAGTTTCAGGACCTCAAACAACTTAACATATCCGTGGCCGAGTTCGAGGCAGCCTTTACTAGTTTGTCCCAGTTTGCACCGGAGTTGGTGGCAACGGGGGAACGCTGTTGCATTGAATTTGAAAAGAGGTTAAGAACCGAGATCTTGTTCAAGGTTGCTGGGAATATGATCCGGAACTATGATCGTCTTGTGGAGGCAGTGACACATGTAGAGATTACCGTGGAGGTCGAGGAGGAGAGAATCCGGGGTTCAAGGTCTAGGGGTCAAGGGTCACAGGGGGACTATAGACCCAACAAGAAGAGCAGGAACACCTTTTCATCCCAGTCCCAACCACAACAGTCTAGATCCACCTTTCCCTTGCCTAATGCGAGCCCGGGGAAGAGTGCACCGAGTGGTTTCTCTTGTTTCAAGTGTGGCCAACCAGGTCACAAGGCCTTTTCATGCCCACAGAAATGGGAGAGGACAACAGATGTTACCACCACCACCACCTAATCGATCCCAGATTCAGTCTCAGAGTAGAGGGCCAGGACTTACTTGCTACCAGTGTGGTCAACCGGGGCACATGAAAAGAGCTTGCCTATAGTCGGGAGGTGCATCTGGCGCATTAGGGTCGAGGCAGACTCAGAGCTACCAACAGGTTCACTTAGCCGAGACTTCGCGAGCGAATCAGGGAGCTACTTCGACACAGTCAGTGCAGCAGACTTATGCTCCGAGAGATGAGCAGATTGATCAGAGGCCACAGGGGCACGTGTATGATGTTACTACGCCAGAGCTATTACTAGGATTCTTAGTTATGAGAAGTATTTTTGTTGTGTGTTAATGTGTTGATAGATACGTATGCGTCTCGTTCATTCATATCTACTACATTTGCGTCTGCATTGGGCTTAGAGGTGGCACAGTTAGCGTCTCCGCTCAGAGTAGAGTCACCAGTTGGGGGTACAGTTGACTTAGATAGGGGGTGTCGTGGTTGTGAGATAGAGGTTGCCAGGCGTCGACTTCCGTTTGCTTTTGTGTTGCTAGACATATCGAGTTTTGATGTCATCCTAGGTATGGATTGGTTATCTTCGTACTAGGTTGTGAGTGATTATTACCATCAGAGAGTTACGGTGTGCACCTTGAGTGGCAATTGTTTTTATTTTCTAGGGGACCGGGTTGATAGGGTCTTGTCGGTAGTTTTTGACCCTCGTAATAGGAGCAAGCTTAGTGGCCTCCTTTCAGCTCTCTTGGATAGTGAGAGTGACGGGGCTCATGTTGAATTGCCAAGGGTAGTTTGTGAATACCCGGATGTCTTTCCCGAGGATCTTACTAGTTTGCCACCCTATCGGGAGATCGAGTTCACCATTGACTTATGTCTGGCACGGCACCGATTTGCATGGCGCCGTATAGATTTGCACCCGCCGAATTGCATGAGTTAAAGATTCAACTCCAAGAGCTTTTAGACAAGGGCTTCATTCACCCTAGTACATCGCCTTGGGGAGCGCCGGCTCTCTTTGCGAAGAAGAAGGATAGGTCATTACAGTTGTGTATTGATTACCGTAAGTTGAATCGGGTTACCATCAATGACAAGTATCCTTTACCCAGAATATATGACTTGTTTGACCAATTTAGAGGGTCTTGTTGCTTTTCGAAGATAGATTTGAGGTCGGGTTACTATCAATTGAGGGTTCGAGAGGAGGACATCTAGAAAACGGCCTTTCGCACGCGTTATGGCCATTACGAATTCCTTGTGATGCCTTTTGGGTTGACCAATGCGCCTACTTCCTTTATGGATTTGATGAACCGGATTTTTTGAGAATACTTGGATCATTTCGTGGTCGTCTTTGTGGATGACATCCTAATTTATTCAACCTCCAAGGAGGACCACAAAGCTCATTTACGAGTAGCGCTTGATTTGCTTAAAAAGCACCATTGTATGCCAAATTTGAAAAATGTGAGTTTTGGTTAACCGAGGTGAAGTTTTTAGGTCATGTGGTATTAAGAGATGGAGTAACTGTAGATTCCTTGAAGATAGATGCAGTACAGGATTGGGGACAACCCAAAAATATTTTTGAGATCCGGAGTTTCTTAGGATTAGCGGGGTATTACCAACGTTTTGTAAAGGACTTCTCTAGACTAGCCGCGCCTTTGACTAGATTGACTAGAAAATGTGTCAAATTTGTGTGGAGTGAGGCTTGTAAGAGGTCATTCCAAGAACTCAAAACTAGATTGACTACCGCACCAATTTTGATGATTCTGGAAAGAGGTTTGGGTTACACCGTTTATTGTGATGCGTCTTGGGATGGGCTTGATTGTGTCTTGATGCAAGGGGGAAAGGTTGTGGCTTATGGTTCACAGCAATTGAAACTCATGAGAAAAACTACCCCATCCATAACTTAGAATTATCGGCGGTAATCTTTGCCTTGAAAACTTGGAGGCATTATTTGTATGGAGAGAAGTTTGAGGTTTTCTTCGATCATAAGAGCTTAAAGTACTTGTTTTTCCAAAAAGACTTGAATTTACACCAACAGAGGCGGATGGAATTTATGGAGGATTATGACTTCAAGTTACACTATCATCCGGGGAAGGCCAATGTAGTGGCCAATGCCTTGAGTCGGAAGTCCGTAAGTAGTTTGGCAAGTGTGGCCATTCAGAAATGGGTTATGCTAGGTGACATCGGCAAGTTTGATTTACACTTGGGTGAGTCCGGTGAGAGTGCAACGTTGTTTACTTTGAATGCGCAACCTACCTTGATTAGTAAAGTTATAGAGGCACAAATAGGGGACCGTGAAGTGGAGTCAATTCGAGATAGAATTTCCAACGGGAAGGAAGAAAAGGGTCTGAACATTCACTCGGATTTAAGTGTACGTTATCTAAACCGCTTGTTTGTACCAGAATCTTGTAGAGAGGATGTACTTCAGGAGTTCCATCACTCACGCCTTGCGGTACATCCAGGAGGCACCAAAATGTATCGTGATCTTAGCCGTCAGTTTTAGTAGAGGGGTATGAAGCGGGATGTCGCTTCCTTTGTGTCGAAGTGCCTTACTTGTCAACAAGTGAAGGCCGAACACCAAATACCAGCGAGTTTGTTACAACCCTTACCGATAGCCAAGTGAAAATGGGAGCATATTACTATGGATTTTGTAGTTGGGCTTCCTAGAACACAGCGGGGCAATGATGTCGTTTAGGTGATTGTTGATAGGTTGACTAAGTCTACGCATTTCATTCTGATGCGCACCGATGACTCAGTTGAGCTCTTGGTAGAGTTGTACATTAGAGAGATAGTTCGACTTCATGGGGTTCCCGTAACCATAATATCGGATAGAGACCCTCGTTTTACTGGCCGGTTAAGGCAAAGCCTTCAAGAGGCATTGGGAACTAAGTTGACCTTTAGCACCGCTTACCACCCTTAAACCGATAGACAGTCGGAGCATACTATTCAAATTTTGGAGGACATGCTTAGAGCTTGCATCCTTGATTTCAAGGGGTCTTGGGAGAGATACTTGCCGTTGATTGAATTTGTCTATAACAATAGTTACCAAGCTAGCATTGAGATGGCACCGTTTGAGGCCTTGTATGGCCAACCTTGTAGATCATCGGTTTGTTGGGCCCAAAAATTGTTAGGAAGAGAACCGAGAAAGTTTCTCTCATTCGGAAGAGGTTAGCTATGGCCCAAAGCCGACAAAAGAGTTATGCCGATAAGAGGAGACGACCCTTATCTTTCGAAGTTGGTGACCATGTGTTTTTTAAAATCTCATCAAGACGAGGTTTGATGAGATTCGGTAAGAGTGGTAAATTGTCTCCAAGGTTTATTGGGCCTTTCGAGATATTGGAGAGAATTGGGGAAATAGCATACCGGCTAGCTTTACCACCACAACTTTCGAGGGTTCACAATGTGTTTCATGTATCTATGCTTAGGAAGTATGAGCCCGACCCTTCTCATGTGCTTGATTGGGTTGATTTGGAGGTGGATGAGGATGCCTCGTACGAAGAGCGGCTGGTCTTAATACTAGATGCCCGGGAGCAGGTGCTACGAGGCAAAACTATACTGTTAGTAAAGGTGTTGTAAAGGCACCATGGAGTTGAGGAAGCAACTTGGGAACGGGAAGCGGAGGTCCGCTCCAAGTATCTGGATTTATTTGAACATGCCTAAGTTGTTTTTCATTAGTATTATTCCCTAGCGTTGAAAGGAAATGTGTTGAAATTGGTAAGTACGTGTTATTATGTACATTGTTGTTTTAAGCATGAAGTTGTTGTGAGTTGTTACTAAATTTATTGAAAAGCTCCATGCATATGTTTATCTTGGATGGTCAATGCTAGTGTGGTAATCATGATGAGAATAGTAAATGTGGGTTAAGAATTCATTTTGCGGTTTGTGCTAATGTGGGTTGTGATTGCTAGAAACTTTTCTTTTTGAGTAGTTGATTTAATTTCGGGGACGAAATTTCCTATGGTGGGGAGGTTGTGATGACCGAGTATGTAACCCGTCTTACTTTTCTTTTGTGCGCGTTGGGTTCAACATTTTTGAAATCTATTTCTCAAAATTTTCGTCTCTATTAATTTCAATTCTGAGTTCCACTTGTTTCGGGAGGCTTAAAGTTGAATCCAGGGGTTTTACACTTGAGCTGGAAAATTTTCTGGGCTGAGGGTTGAGCCGCACGTACGGAAAACAGGGGAAGTTCTGGGTTAGTCACTGCAATATATGCAGGTGCGGGAGTGGAGGTGCGGGGGAAGGGGCCACACGTATGGGGATGAAGGCCGCACGTGCGGGAGATGCTGAGTCCGAAAATTTTCTTTTTCTTCCTTCCTTGGGCTGAATGTATATCATTTTGTACACCTCTCTCTCTCTCTCTCTCTCTAAAAACCCTTTTCTCCTCCTTCTCTCTATATTTCCTACATCAACACTCACTAAATCTTTGATTTCTCCAAATCCATAAACATTTTGACCCTTGTCTCTTGATCAAAGTTGGAAAACTCTTCGAGGGCTTCGTTGTGTGCAATGGAAATCAGAGTTCAACACCGTCAAATTTAGGGCTTTTATCTATTTTTCCTTCAACAAGATTGAGGTAGGGACTTCTTTGAGTTATATATATGTTTTTGCAACATTGATGTTGATTTTGGGGTTTTCTTGATGATATTAGGAAGGTTTTGATTTTGGCTCATGAATGCTAAGATTTTCAAAAATGGGTTTAAATCTCAACTTTTTAAGTTAATCCTTGAGGCTTTCAACTTCATTGTGTGGGAAAAGATGTTTTGTGTGAGTTTCCCTCTAAAAAGTGAAGAGATACCTATTTTTAGCCAAAAACCTAAAATTTATGATTTATTGAAATGGGTTAAGAGTCTATGAAATTAGTCTATTGTTGATATGTTACAATGAAAGATTGAAATTTAAAATATCTTTTGCTATTTGAGAAAATGACGAATTTCATGGAATGTGTAAATTATGGAGATGGGAATTTATAGTTGAAATTGTAGACAAAGTCATGAAATAACAAATTGTTGGATTAGCATGAAATGTGAAATGTGTTCACTTGTTGATGGGTTAAATGAAAATGTAGTTGCCATGCAAGGTAGTGTTGAAAGAGGAGTGGAATGTTTGATCATATTGAACTATTGTTGAGATATTTGAAAATGGAGGACTGTTATGTAGTAATGATAATTATTGCATTGCATATTCATTTAATTGATTATTACACATTTTAAAATTGAGCTTGGGAAACTTTTGCATTGAGAAAGGTAAGTTTGCGAATGAATTTATTGAAATGTTTTGGGATAAATACGTTGGTAAGTCCAGATGGGTGGTGTAGATGAAATTGATTAAGTTGACTTGAGTGTCCGAGGTGAAAGACCGAAAACACGAGCGGGGGAGATACCACTTCCCTTCCGGTTAACAACCGGTAAAGTAGGGTTTTGGTAGTGCTAGTTATGTCTACTTGCAGACACCAACTTAGGGATTACCTGAGTCGTATTTACCATCCCTTGAATTCAAATTGTAAATTTTGAACTGTTGAGATTGCAAGTTATTATTGAACATGATGTTTTTTTTTAAAGGATGAGCAAAAGTGATTTTGTTTTAAAAGGCATAGCATGGCATATGCATTTCACATCAGAAGCCTTGCATAAAATGTATATACTTGGTTAAGAATTCTCTGCTGGGCATTATGCTCACCCCTATGGGATTTTGGTACAGAAAAAAGACGTGGTGAATCCGCCAAATTAGGGCGTGGACGCATGCATTGAGGGCACGAGGCTCTATTTTGTTGTGACCATATTTTTTTGAAAGCCAAGGGCTATATATGTGTGGGTTCGAGGAACCATCTTTTGTGTAACCGGGCTTAGGCCTTGGAATTTGTAAGCCCCTTGAGGGCATTTATTTATTTTTTTGATTAAATATTCTACATGCTATAGATTCATGTACTAAAATTCATTGAATGTATAATCACATGTGAGATTATTTTTGTTTAAACTTTGAGATCATGTAATGGAATGTGTTGGGGATAATTCTAGTGTCCCCTGAGTGCCTTGGTTATTATTATATCTATTGTATTTCTTTTCCTTTTTTTTTGGTGCATTACAAATGCCAAGTATAAACCAGGATTCCCTGCGACAAATAAACTCAAGGAAGAGACAATACAATCCAAAACAATTACAAACTCAATACCAAGAAGATAAAAGGATCGGGTCTTAACTCAAGCCGCTATAATATTTTTATTATAATGAGTTATAATGGTGAGTAAGAAAAAAATAAGAAGGTGGTGAAACAAAAACTATAAAAGATCTATTATAACATGCTCTCCAAGCAAAGTTAGATAAACTGAAGCATAAATTGTCCTATCTATTGTAAAGTTCAAGAAAAACAATGTACATGATGCCAAACATTATTGCAACAACTCAATGATGCAGAAAGTAAGTACATCAAATAAAAAACTTCGATCAATTTTTGTCATATGTTGATTATTTACAGATGACATAATAAATTATGTAACTTGACAGTTTCATGAAAGTTACCCTGCAAACACTTATAAGCTTGGATTTATAAACATCGTGAAAATAATTATGAAATTTCTATATTGATCAAAATATTAAGGTACAATATCATTCTATTTTCTTAAAAAAAACTATTCCACATTTTTTACATAAATGAAAATATACTAATGATTAATACTATATTTTTATTATTCAAGATATTTGTGGCACAGGAAACGAGATTCAAAAACTCTTAATGTATAAAAATATATTACATATTGATATTAATACAGTCTTACATAAATAATATGAATTAGTGGGTTCAATGAATTTGTATTATTAGATCATATCTTCAATTGTATTACAGATATAGATTATGAAAAATTGTAAAAAGTTGATAGAAAAATATTTGTGTAATACTATATATTTAAAGGACTTGTTGATTGTTTATTGTTTAAGATAAGATTGTGATCTCAACAATCTAAGTATAATTACTATTTATGTTTATAAAAAAATTTCATTTATCATTTAAATTCTTCAACTGAATATATATTCATTTCTTATTTAGTTGTATTTTGGGAACAAATCAATTTACCTATTCAAGTTTTTATACTTTGTATACATATCACATTCTAATTTAAGAAACACGTATAATTACAGTATTAACAGTTGATAAAAAAATGGTGGTACTACATGCACCAATTAGTGTATTAACTAGTGTACCAACACTAGTTATGACATTATTATTGACCCCACTCATTAAACAAATTACAAATATCAAAAACCTCTTAAATTATGTCACATCATCAATTGATACACTAGTTAGTATACTAATTAATACATATAACATTATTCATAAAAAAAAAAAAAAAAAAAAAAAAATCACGTATCACACGTGTCCAACCACTAATACAAAGAAAAGTAAGAGCATACTCTATACCGTACACCTTTGTCAAGTTCCCTCACCCTGTTTTTCATACCATTCAGTGAATCACACAAAACATAAGAGTTCAAGGTAGATCAACATGCTTTCCACATTTTTCTCCATGAAAAACTTAGGTTAGAATGGATGTGAATGGGGTCCTCAAATTTTTTTTTTTTTTTAAATTTAATATTATGTGGTTATTATTTTCATACCATTCCAGTCAATCACACAAAAACATAAGAGTTCAACTGTACATCAACATGCTTTCCACATTTTTCTCCATGAAAAACTTAGGTTAGAATGGATGTGAATGGGGTCCTCAATTTTTATTTTTATTTTTAACTTGATATTATGTGGTTATTATGCAGCTGTCACTCAAGTATCATTCACTTTCAATTACAGGGTAAAAATATATTTTTTATTCAAAAAATAAATATAGAGTATCTTACTATTCACCTAAACTCCAATAACAAATCATCATTTTCTTCTCTAAAGATTTCTCTCCAAAATATTTTCATCAAAAAGTGAATAATTTTTGTTCCTTAATAAATATTTAATTTTCAATTTTTTAAAAATATATTTAATATTATACTCATTTTAAAGGTATCAATTTTATAAAAATTAAATTTATATATTAAAAGTTATTTGTAATATAATAAAAAATATAAAATGAATTATGTTATGGAGACTCTCCTCTATTTCTCATACTTCCTCTATATTTGAAGGATTAACCTATCCTCCCCTCAAATTGAGATGGTTTTAGAGGATGAGTTTGAGGTAAACTTTCTTCATATATGAAGATATAGGGAATGGATTATAGATGCTCTAAATGGTCCAAATTAGTTGACACTGTTAGTTGATAATAACAGATTCCACCAATTATTTAGTAGTCCCTGAGCATTATGTGATATTGCTCACATGATACTTTAAACTAATTATATAATAAAAAAAAATTATTTGTCCAAAAATTTAATTAATCATACTTTAAACTTTTAAATAGTTAAAAAAACAAATGATGACTCTCATTTAGTGTGTGTTGTGATCTTTTATTGGCTGAGACTACTACCTACACAATACTAATAGCGTTCGGATTCTCTAGAGTGATTTGATGAAGTGATCCGGTGTAGTGGATTGCTTTGGACGTGACACCTGTCCCACTAAAGGAGTGAAGGGCTGAGAACTCTCTTGCCAAAAATGAAGTCGTAGGGAAAACCAAAAAAATTAGGGCAAATTATACTAACAATCCCTATAGTTTGGAACTTGTGTCACTTTGGTCCCACACTTTTCAATTGTGACACATTTGATCCTAAATAAGGACAATTGAAAATATCATTACTCAATTTCAAGGGCAAAGTAATCAATTTGATAAAATATAATTTAATTTGACAAAAATAAATGTCAAAAAAATATTTTTGAATTTTTAAAAATTATTTCTAATCACCAAAGATAAAATGTAAAATTGATAAATCTTTTACACATTTATTTTTTTTTACCAAATTAATTTTTATTATGTGTTTGGATGATAATCATGTAATAAGTGATTGTTTTTATTTTCATTAAATTAGTTTTTATTTTTCCAAAAGTCAAATATGGTGACACTTTGATATCAATATTAAACCAATCCATTAATCAAAAAATCTAAAACTAAAAATATTTCATATATTAACTATTGATTACACATTAAAAGCCTAACAACCACTCATTACATGATTATCATCTAAACACATAATAAAAATTAATTTGGTAAAATAAATAAATAAATAAATGCGTAAAAGATTTATCAATTGTACATAATTTTAGTTTGGGTCAGTAAACAATTTTAAAAATTTTAAAAATATTTTTTTGACATTTATTTTTATCAAATTAGTTTATATTTTATCAAATTGATGAGTTTACCCTTGAAATTGAGTAATGATATCTTCAGTTATTCTTATTTGGAATAAGATTTAAAATTTAAGATCAAATGTGTCACAATTGAAAAGTCAAGGACTACACTGACACGAGCCCCAGACTATGGGGACTATTAGTGTAATTCACCAAAAAAAATATATTTCTTCATTCATTTTAGTCGACTGGACTGTGAGTGAGAAAGAGAGAGAAAAGGAGAAGAAGAGAGAGAACAGGGGTTGAGCAACAAGTTCGCATACTAATATACTGTAGGTACGTTAAGGTTATGTTTAGTTGGGGGATTTGTAAAGGAAAAGAGAAAATGTGTGTGAAATCATATGAAATATAAGTATCTTTTATTCATATTTCACTTATCTTTTCTCAATCTCTTTTTAAATATCTTCTCAAATCTCCCAATTAAACCTAACATAAGACTGTAATAAGTTTTCATCATGTTCAGTGACAGACCACATAGTTTGAAAATGGATAGTTATTTACAGTGGTAGACGCAAAAATTTTGTATAGAGGGTTATTAGTGAACATGTATTATGAGTCTTTTTATGTTTATATGGAGATCGTATGTTTATTATATAAAAATAAATAAATAAAATTGTGAGGCCATCTTTTTACTGATGATGGACACTTCTTCTTCTTGTTTTTTTTTCTTCTTCTTTTTTTTTTTTTCCTTTTTTTTGACCAACCAATGATATAATGATTATATTTTACTATCATGTTTTGTTTATGATTTTGTGTCAATACTATATTTGTAACAATCATGAGTGATGAAACACATTAAATTAATATAGTTTTGACACATAAAATAATAAATAAACTCTAGTAGAAAAAAGATGATTGATTATAGCATTAATGATTTTTACTTCTTTATTTGAAATGATATTGAAATTTGAGTAATGTTATAATTGCCATCTATTATCTTATCTTATAATCTAATGTGTGAATTTTGTTATTAGCATTGTATTAGAAATATACTTTAATAATGAAATTCATTACACTAATATTATACTAATAAATAAGATAAGATAAAGAATTAGTGTTGTTGAAATTTTATTAATGTAGTGTAAATTATGGAATTAATGTCTTGATAAGTTTTAGTTCAAATCTTTAAAGGTGTTGGCTTTTGATTGGAGGGGCCAAATCTTTAAAGTTCACAAACCAATTTAAAAGTAGTAAATTTGCATATAGAGGCCTTGTTTGGGGAGTTAGCTATTTTAGTTGGCTCTTGATTTTTTTTTTTGACTATTTTAGCTTGGCTAAAATAGTTATTTTTGAAAAGTTGGTTGATTTTTTTTTTTTTTTGTATAGTTGATTTGATGATTGTGAGAGAAAAAATAAAATGATTATGAATTAATTGTGATATTTTATTTTATTAACTATTTTAGTTTATTTTATTTTTTTGCGAGCTATTTTAACTCAATCATCTTCCCTAACACCCCCAAAAGTCGAAGCCTTGAAGGGGCTATGCCCTCTTCAGCTTCTGTGGGTCTACCCATAGTTATTTAGTAATCTCAAAATATCATGTGATATTAGTTACTTGTTGTTCAAAATCAATCATATAACAAAAATTGTGAGTAGAACATATTGTTTAACAGTCCCACATGATATTCCAAAAATATATACTAATTTGGAAAAATTACTAATCAGTGTACCTGTCAAAAAATTATTACATGTTAATAAATAAAAAAAAATGTGTTAAATTATTAATACTTATAAAGTTGACCATTTATTTGTAATTTTTTTTATTAAAAAACCTACCCCATGCATTGAAATTTCCTAATAATTTCATGTTGTTTATTCAAGTTGATCTCTTTGCAACCACCTTGAATTTGAGAAAAATTGTTAGTGAATATGGTATATATATATATATATATAAATTCTATTCACTATATATATTAGATGCTGTAATTAGATTTTATGTATTAAGATATTTTCATAACTTTCTTATTACCCACTCTTAGTTTACCCATATATAGTCATTTTCATTGTATTATAAGATATACACAATATAGAATATACAAATAATATAATATTCTCTGTCTCTCTCTCTCTCTTAAATATTGTAACATAGCATCAGAATTAGGTTAACTACCTAATAATTTAGCTTCACGGGCAGGTGGCAACCTTGTTTTTGCCGCTTGCCAAACCTCAACCCATTCCACTTTCATATTTTTCTTCTAATATCATTTTGTGGTGATCTCTTCATCTGTCCACTAGTATATTCTTACTCCAACTATCTCTATCATTTTTTTTTTATATACTTTCAATGCTTTTTTTTATTTTTTTGTGCTTTTGCTCACTCTTAGTTCTCTCTTTTTCAACCTCAAATTGATTTTCATTTTAAAACTTATTTGAGTTTGAGATGGGTAATATATCTATATCATGATGAGTATGGTGATACATTAGACGAACCACCTAAGCCGTCCCTTGGCGCACCATCATAAGCCGCCCCCTATCACACCATCATAAGTCACTCCCTAGTGTACCACCCAAGCCGCCCTCTGGCACATCACCCAAGTCACCTATTGGCGCATCATCATAAGTTGCCCTCTGGCGCACCACCCAAGTCGTTCCCTGGCGCACCACCCAAGTCGTCCCTTGGCGCACTCTTTTATCTGTTGTCATTACCGTTTAGCACCACATTATAAGTTACATGTGTGGCACATTTGTTGGTTCAACACCCGTTCTTCTTCTACAACGGTCTAATACGACCATAAACTGTCTTCTAGTATTAGCCTCGACTGCTCCTACAACGGTCTAGTATGACCATAAGTTGCCTTCCAACATTAGCCCTGGCTGCTCCTACAACGGTCTGTCATGACCATAAATTGTCTTCCAACATTATTATTATTGTTATTTTCTAGTTTCTCTCTCCAAACTCAAATTGGTCTTCCTACTTGAGTTTGAGGGGGTGTTAAATATAGTAACTATATATTATATTTATCATACATACTAAATTATATTAATTACTATATTTAGGATTATCATACTTAAGTTTTTCTTCTCCTATATAAAAGAATTTTGTATACCCAACATTCAATATGTAATAATATTTCTTTTCTTTTTTTTCTCTCTTTCTTAGATATTATGACATTTACAATACCACTGTTTACATAATATATATATTATCTATGAAAAAATTAGGTGGATTCAATAATTAGAACATTTTCATTTTATTTAATTTATATGTGAAAAAATGAATGACAAGTGTATCTTTGAAAATAGGCTATCTACTTTTTTAAAAATAAATGCGTTAAAATACAAAATATTATAATAATTTGACTGATCTAATTTTTTCCATAAATGATATACAAAAAATGAATAATTTAAATAATTAAAACGAAAACAATGATAAACCCCATAAGTAAGTGGAGCCAAGACTCTTCCATCGGGGGCGGAAGAAAGGCATGGTTAAATTTTTCTTAGAGCAAGATGGGCTAGATCGAGTTTAAAATAATTAATAATTATTAAAATATAAATTAATATAGAACAATTAATAATTCAATCAAAATTTATAAGTGATGAACAAGTGTAAATTTAAATTTAAAAAAATTAAATCCTATTTATATCTTCTCATTAAAAAAACAAATAATTCATCACTAGCATTCATAATTATTATAAAAAATTTATTGTTAAATCATTTCTACATATATATATATATATTTTTTTGTATATTTAATAGTTTTTTTTTTTCATAAACTAAACAAGAAACAAAATGGAGACGTCCACATGTCAGTGACTCATTGTTTACTAAAAAAGTGGTCGGTTTTTTTTCTTAAAAAAGACAACAAAGGAAAAAAGTGGTCGGTTTAAAGTGCGCGCTCTTAACGCAACCACTTGGACGTTTTGGATCAGCCACTACTGGGTGGGTGTTTCGTGTAGTTTTAAAACAGAGTATAAATTATAATTTTAATTAGAAGTTGTTAATTTATTTAGTGTAGCTATTGGATTATAAATTTAAATTATTAAGTAATGTTTGGTAAATAAATTGTGAAATAACTTTTTGATGTTTACATGTCCTTTTTATCCCTGTTAATTATAAATTAAATTAATCTTTGTTAGTTATAAATTGAATTAATTTTCATTTTTTATTATTCACTACTACTTCACATTTTTCATACAATAAATAAATAAATTTAATCTATAGTCCATTTGGGTCCTTATCTATTTTCATCATCAAAACAAAAAAAAATCTAATGGTATAATTGTAAATTAACATACCCACAGCAGAAACTGATAATCAAAAGAGATGAACAGCTTTTCAAAATCAATTTTTTTGAGTTAAAATAAGTTACTAAAATCGGAATTAGTTTAAAATAAATTTTCTAAAACTAGAATCTATAAGTTGGGGGAAAAAAAAAGAAAAAACAAAATGCTACACAAAACACCACTACTATGATATATAATAATTAATGGGAAATTTATTAGAAATTTTAGAAAATCATCTTTCAAGTATTTGTATCATAATTAGTTCATAAGATATTATTGTTTTCTAATAAGTCCTATTACGGTGATGTGAACGTTTACATTAAATAAATTTGACAATGTGAATGTTCTAATATAAACATTCACATTGTCAATGTGAATATTAATATGTCTTTCACTCTATTATTATTAAGGGTACTTTAATAATTATATCATCTATAGGACTTATTAAAATATAAGAAAATAATTTAAGTGAAATATAAATAGATAAAAATGAATTTATAAATAAATAAATGCTCCTATATAATAAGATTGTAAAAAAATGAAAAATAATACTAGTATCATTTATTATTATGTGTGGTTGCTGGGTTGTCATAGGCAGCAATATGAATCCAGGGTAATGTGGGCAATAATAAAACATTAATAAGAGCGACAAAGCATGTTCCACGACTACTTAATATGGATTAAATTAGGAAAAACCATAATCCAGTGTAATTTTTAAAAGAAATTTCAATTTCATCGTAAATTTTATATAATTTAATAATTAAATTTATAAGCTTTTTATTATTCTATAATTTTTTTAAATATCACTGAAGTGCATTTTTCACATTAGATTACTCAATTAAAAAAAAATAGATTAAATTACACTCTAATAGATTAAAACTTGAACATTGAATATTATAATTACATACAGGAAAAATAATATTTGTCGCCATTTGTCATTTTTCTTTTTCTATATAGATTTACCTAACAAGCATTATATGCAAGTATAGGCCCACTACTATATTTAAAAAATAATTATGTCACACATTAAGAAATGAAAAATCTAATGAAATAATCCAATGAACAATGTGAATGTTGGTATGCACAGAAAATAAATAAATAATAATTATATTAAAATATATAAAAATGTATTTAATATATAATTAAATTTTTATGTTGTAAGATAAACTCTCAATTTCTCATTAATGGAGAAGATTAGCTGATGTGACACGCTTAACCGATGTGAATCACGACACACGAGTGTCATCCACGATAGATTAGGTCAAACCAACGTGCATGTCATGATCATCACTCATCAATCATCAAACAATAACAAACATATTACAAATTTTAATAATTTATTTAAAAAATTACATCAAAAAAATTAATTAATAAATTACATTTATTGTGTTCACATCTCACCAATTTTAAATTTATATTATATATTCACATTTTGAAAAAAAAATTCAAGATACATATTCATGATCCGAAACATTTTTGATCAAACAAAAACATATTCAATTAACAAAAATTAAATTATTCACACTCCTAGATTGCTTTTTTGTCGATCAAGAAGAAAAATTTTATTGTAAAATTAATAAAAGATCATATCAATCTAATATAGCGACATTACAATATTTTAAAAAGAGAGAAACAATCTCCATAGAATGAAGAATCTAAACATCTATAGAGAAAGAGAAAAGGCTCCCAACAAGGGAGAGAACACAAATCTATACACATGAAGAATTATTACATCATCAAATTAAAAATTAAAAAAAATCAAATCCAAATTATCATCGAACTCATCCAAAACTCCACTTGCTCCGAGATTTTAATTAGTCCAAAATAGTAGATTTCATATAAAAATAAATGTAAGAGTAATGTTAGAGATCTCAAAAATTTTATTAAATTTTTTTATTAAATGTCTCATATGAGTGTAGGAGACACATGAAATTTACATAATGTGAGTCTCATACCTATATGAAACATTTAATAAAAAATTTAATAAAATTTTTAAAATCTCTAATATTATTGTAACAACTGTGCTGGGACCCAGCACCCCCAGTCCACGTGGAGGTGGAGGGATGCAAATGGCAAAGGGATAAAAAAAATTTGGGACCAATCAAACCCCACTGGGTCCTGGGGGTCACCCCAGTGGGGGCCATATCTCTTATTGTAATTGTAACGATCTCACACTGATTAAGAAAGTGTATTATTGACTCCTAAATTAACCACTTGTTTTAAAGTTACATTTCAACACTAACGACAAAACCGAGTTAGTGATCATGATTCACATTTCGGTAATCTACCAATGGATTTGGGTATGTTTAGATCCTGAGAGGAAAATCAGAATAATAATGGTAAATTATAAATACAATTTATGAGATTTGTTTACAGAGTAATATTAGAGATTTTAAAAATTTTACTAAATAGCTCATATGGGTGTGAGATCCACATCATGTGGGTCTCATGTGAATCTCACACCTACGTGAGACATTTGATAAAAATTTTAGTAAAATTTTTAGGATCTCTAATATTTTTGTTGTTTAAAATAAGGATTGTCATTTATGATTTTAAAAAGAATAAATTACACATACACCCCCTGAGATTTGTTTAAAATATAAATTGTCTCCTGTGATTTGAAAATTATAAATATCCCATTGTCATAATTTTTTATTTAACAAAAATTAATTAAAAAATGAAATTCATAATTGCTCTTCTATATAATAATAAAATTACCTAAATTATTAATTGAAACATATTCCAAGCATTATTAAAAACTGTTAATTGACTTGATAATTTATTAATAAAAGAGGTGATTTGTTATGAAATTAGAAACCTTAAAGAATGAAATGTAATTTTCAGAATCACAAGGGGTGATTCGTATTTTAATCAAACCTTAGGGGTGTATATGTAATTTATCATTTTAAAAATTACAATTATTCTTTTGTCAGAATTTTTTGTTTAACAGAATTAACAAAAAAACATGAAATTTATAACTACTCTCCTATACAACAATAAAATCATCTGAATTGTTACTTTAAATATATTCCTGACATCATTAAAAACTGTTAATTGACTTGATAATTTATTAATAAAATGAGTATTTTGTTATGCGATTAGGAACTTGAAAGGGCAATAATATAATTTTTAAAACTATATAGGACAATTTGTATTTTAAATAAATCTCATGAAATATAATAATAATAACAATGGAAATGACATCATTAAAAATTGTTAATTGACTTGATAATTTATTAATAAAATAAATCATTTTTTATGCGACTCAAACAGACAGAATGCAATTTTAAGAATTATAAAAGATAATCTGTATTTTAAATAAATTTTAAAAATATATTTATAATTTATCCTAATAATAATATATATTCTTTTCATTTTCCTAGTCTAAGCAAAGAAACGATAACGACGACGACGAGGATGATATATACAAATTCAAAATCTAAGAAGAATTTTATGGAATTTGGTAAAATGGTTTGTGTAAACTAAATCAGTACGATGAATTTGAAAATATTTTACAAATGATTCATTCTATCCATAAAAGCATTATTGTTGAAGTATTTGCTACTTTTAAAACGGTAAAACAAACCAAAGAATCTCTACCCTGTTCGGCAAATTAAAAATTATTCAAGATTAACTTATTATTAAAAGAAAGAGAAAATTGTTGATAAATCTCATTTAGAAGTGTTTTAACTCAAGAAGTCCGTGAAATAATTTTTTAACCCATTTAGTCCCATGTATGTATAGTTTTATTCCATGAAATCATTTTTCTTGATTTATAATATTTTCTTGGACACTTATGCCCTTATATTTAATTTTGATATCCTTATAAATATTTTTTGAACAGTTAGTAATTTTATGATGTGAACATTCATATTTTAAAATTTACATTGGTAGGAATGTAAAATTGGCCCGTGGGTGGCCCGAAACCCACCCGCGAGCCGGGGCGGACCCGGCCCGGCCAGGCCCGTTGACAATGTGAATATTCATATTGACATGTTAACATTCACATTAATAGGAGTGTAAAATTGGCCCGCGTCCCGTGGCGGTGCGAAACTCGCCCGCGGCCCATGGGCGGCCTGGGGCGGACCCGGTCCGGCCCGTTGATAATGTGAATATTTACATTAACATGTTAACATTCACATTGATAAAGAGTATAAAATTAGCCCGCGGCCCATGGGCGGCCAAAAGCTCGCTCGCGGCCCAGGGCAGGCCCGGCCCGGCCCGTTGACAATGTGAATATTCACATTGACATGTTAACATTCACATTGATAGGAGTGCAAAATTAGCCCGCACCCCGTGGCTGCCCGAAACCCGCCTACGGCCCGTGGGCGGCCCGGCCCGGCCTGTTAACAATGTGAATATTCACATTGACATGTTAACATTCACATTGATAGGAGTATAAAATTAGCCCGCGCCTCGTGGCTGCCCGAAACCCACCTACGGCCCGTGGGCGGCCCGGGGCGGGCTTGGCCCGGCCTGTTGACAATGTGAATATTCACATTGACGTGTTAACATTCACATTAATAAGAGTATAAAATTGGCCAACGGCCTAGCGCGGGTCCGACCCGGCCCATTGACAATGTGAATATTCACATTGATATGTTAACATTCACATTGATAAGAGTGTAAAATTGGCCCGCAACCTGTGGGCGGCCCGAAGCCCAACCGCAGCCCGAGGCGGGCTTGGCCCGACCCGTGACAATGTGAATATTCACATTGACATGTTAACATTAACATTGATAGGAGTATAAAATTTGTCCGCTGCCCAAAGCTTGCCCACGGCCCGGGATAGGCCCGGCCTGGCCCGTTGACAATGTGAATATTCACATTGACATGTTAAAATGCACATTGATAGGAATATAGAATTGGCCCGCGACCCGTGGGCTGCCTGAAGCCCGCCCATGGCCCGGGGTAGGCTCATTTGGGTCCGGGCCCGAGCATGTCCGAGACCCTAGGTTAGGGCCTAGGTCATCACTTTGAAGCCCGGCTCGGCCCATCGGCCCGCTTAAGGCCTATTCAAGGCTCGATTCGAGGTCCAGCCCGCGCCGAGGCGCAATGTATATTTTTTGTGGAAAATAATAAAATTTTGGTAGAAAAAATTAAAAAGAATTAAAAAAAAATGGCTAGGCCGGCCCAAGCCCGACCTAAGATCGAGGCTAGGCCCAGGCCCACCGGCCCGACCCGAGGCTCGATCCATCGGCCCATCCAAATCCCGAATACCCTTGTGCCAGGGCTAGGGCCTGGGCCTAATTTTTTAGCCCGTGGGCCGACCCGAGAAAGGCTCGTTTGGGCCCAGGCTCGAGCCTAGTCCGAGACCTTAGGCTAGGGCCTGGGCCATCACTCTGAAGCCCGGTCCATCGGCCCCGTTAAGGCCCATTCAAGGCTCAATCCGAGGCCAGGCCTGGCCCGCGCCGAGGCCTAGTGTCTTTTTTTATGGAAAATAATAAAATTTTGGTAGAAAAAATTAAAAAGAATTAAAAAAAAATGGTCAGGCTTGCCCCGGGCCGCCCACGGGCGGTGGGCGGGTTTCGAGCAGCCACGAGACACGGGCTAATTTTACACTCCTATCAATGTGAATGTTAACATGTTAATGTGAATATTCACATTGTCAACGGGCTGGGCCGGGCTAGTCCTGAGCCGCTGGCCAATTTTATACTCTTATCAATGTGAATGTTAACATGTCAATATGAATATTTACATTGTCAATAGGCCGGGTCGGGCCCACCCCGGGTGGCCCACGGGCCGTGGGCCGGTTTCGGGCAGCCACGAGGCACGGGTTAATTTTACACTCCTATCAATGTGAATGTTAACATGTCAATATGAATATTCACATTGTCAACGGGCCGGGGCGGGCTTTTGGCCGCCCATGGGCTGCGGGCCAATTTTATACTCTTATCAATTTGAATGTTAACATGTCAATGTGAATATTCACATTGTCAACGGGCCGAACCGGGCCCGCCCCGGGCAGCCCATGGGTCGCGGGCGGGTTTCGCGCCGCCACGGAACGCGGGCCAATTTTACATTCCTATTAATGTGAATGTTAACATGTCAATGTGAATATTCACATTGTCAATGGCCCGGGCCAGCCCCAGCCCGACTCGAATTTTTCCGGGCACCCACAAAGATCGACATGGGTCGGGCCCCTACACATTGACGATATGAACATTCACATTGACGGTGTAAATATTCACATTAGGGATATTTTGGTAATTATGTCACCCATAGGACTTATTGAAACATAAGAAAATAATGTGAACTAAATGGAACATAAGTAGATGAAAAGGGTATTTTGGTCTTCTTATATCAAATAGGATCTAATGGAATAGTCAAAAAGAATATGAATTGGATAGAATAAAACTCTTAAAAAGTAGATTTATCAAAAAAGCTCCGTAAAACAATTCAAATTTAAATACATTTTTAAACTTATTAATTCAAAACTCAACTCAACTCAACTCAAACTTGGTTCAACAAAGCTCAAATGCACCATAAAACTATATTTGAAAAAATAAAATAAAAATCAAACTAATCAAACCTGGATTGAAAATCTTAAAATTAATTAAAAAATAATAAACTAAACTTGTACACAATTTTAAAACTTGTTAGTTTTCAAAACAAAGAAAAACAACCCAAACTCAACTTGTTTACAAAACTTAAGACTTTGTCGAAAAAAACTTTTTAGTAATTCACAACCATAAACTAGAGATCTATAAAGGGCCAAATAATATCTATCTACATATCTATTATTATTTTAAAAGTTTGAAGAATGCATATGTTTTTTTTATTTTTTTGATATCTCAAAAATATTTTCTAAACTTATTAAATATCACACAGCAACTCATATCTACTGAACAAGCAAATACCTTCAAACATCAAACATAAATTTGAAGAACACATGTTTTCTACTTTTTCGTATCCCGAAAATATTCTCTCAAACTTATCAAACATCACAGAACAATTTATATCTATCAAATAACCAAACACCTTCAAACATCAAACATATGCTCACACACAAACAAATGGAAAAGTCTGAAGACATATATTTTCTACTTTTTTTGTATTTCAAAAATACCTTTTTAAACTTATTAAACATCGCACAATAACTTACATCTACGAAACAACCAAACACCTTCAAACATCAAACACAAATTTGAAAAACATGTTTGAAACACAAATTTGAAGAGCACATGGTTTTTACTTTTTTTCATATCCCAAAAATACTCTCCCAAACTTATCAAACATCACACGACAACTCACATCTACCAAATAACCAAATATCTTCAAACATCAAACACATGCTCACACACACACAAAGGGAAAAAATCCTACTGTTTTCTACTTTTTTTATTTTTTGGCTTTTCACAAATAAAAATGTTAGACATCCCAAAAGTTATACAAAAATTTTTACTAAATGTCTTATATGGGTGTGGGATCCACATGAGACCAATATGATGTGAGTCTCACACCCATGTAAAACATTTAGTAAAAATTTTATAAAATTTTTAAAATCTCTAAGATTACTCTTTCACAAATGCTCCTAATAAGGAAAAACAATGATTTGGCCCACTTTTTGTTGAGAAACAGGTGCAACACAAGCAGGCAACAACCCATAAATATGAGCCCGTTCGCCAAAAAATTTTCCAAAGCAAGAGGGGAAAAATAAATTACAGGACTTCTTCAATTATTATTTATTTTGTTTGGAGCAAAATGAGACTTCTTCAATTGGTCAGGTCTCATTTGGAGAGTAACTATTTTAATCAAAAAGTCACCATAAGTTATCATATTACTCTTTTTTATTTTTTTATACATCTTTTTATAAAAAATTACTAAAATAACCTATTCCCATTGTTTTTTCATGACAAAACGTCAAAGTACATGTGGGGTTTTACACCAGGTAATAATTCTCAATTCTTGAATCAAATTGTAACACGACACGTGCCTTCTATTTTTTGATTAATCTCATTAATGTTCTATTTAATTTATCGGAATGAGATAGAATAAAATAGAGAGTTTATCCCTTAAAATCTCTCATAAAATTATTATTCCCTTGCAATGTGAATGATAATTCT
This sequence comes from Camellia japonica, assembly GCA_030407325.1. NCBI lineage: Eukaryota > Viridiplantae > Streptophyta > Magnoliopsida > Ericales > Theaceae > Camellia > Camellia japonica. The sequence goes on along the minus strand of JAPPVO010000010.1, from coordinate 48,842,416 downwards.
ACTTATAAAACATTATATACTCTATCTAGTTCAATAAAATGAGATAGAATATAATAAAATGATTATTTATTACCCTAATGAGTAATAATTCTATTTACAATATATTTTTATTTTATTTTTAGTCCACCAAACATAAGAATGACTTTTGAATCATAAAACATAATGATGTCTCTGTATGTATGCATTTGTGTGGAGAGGAAAATAGGACCAAAACGTTTACATTAAAACCCAAAATTCTAGAAGAATTGTTCTTGCATATGAACGTAAAAAACCATTGTAAAACAGAAAATTGATCCGCTACGGGTGTTTGACAAACAATTTTTTACAGTGTCGTCGTCTTTTTTTTTTCTTTTTGTCATTTTTTTAAAGATGTTTTATTTGTTTAAATGGCTAACTTCACAAAAATCCCATTCTAATGGTGAGGCAAGTCCATTACTAAAAAATGACAAAATCAAATCTTAAATAAATTTAACTCAAAATTTGATAAAATTATTTTTTACCATATAAGATTTTCGATTAAAACCCAATTGTTTATCCAATTATAATTCATTTCTCCTACAAATCTCGACTTACAACTAAAATTTAAATGCCCAACAATCATAATTTATCCATCTTCAAAAAAACAAATAAGAAATCAAAAAATTGATACTCATTTGGATAAGTGAAAGAGAAAGTTCAGTTAAAGCATGCAGAAATTACTTTAATAATAGTGATGTCAAAATTGGTTGTATCAAAATGATAATAATCAAAATATGACTTTTTCATACTGTTGAATGCCAAAAATGGCTATGGCAAAATCATTTTGATTTTGACCACTGGAGTTGTTCTAATTGTATTTGAAGGTTGCCTTTTGTTTTTGTTTAATTTGATCATTGATGAAAAAAATGAGTGTATTTGCTTTTGCTTTCTTGCACGGAAGTGTATTTTTGCTCTACATTTTTGAATGTGAATGCTGCAATTGAGTTTGCATGCACGCTATGTAGGTAAATAAATCTGCATGCTTCTCTATTTGTTGTAATTTATAACCATTAATAATAATCGATCTAAATTATAAATATATTTGGAAAAGTTTTCTTTTCTTGAAAAGATTTATGAGGCAATAAAGTGGAATATCTCTAACTTCATTTTAAAAAAAGTAATTATTATTATTATTATTTTAATGTGGAAGACATAATACATAAAGTGTACTTTTAGTAACAGTCACAATGGAAGTAAAGAAGAAGTGAAGATCGAGAATTAAGAACTACCTAAGAGTAAACATTTTCGTTATTTAAAATCGATTATCACAATGATTGGAGATTGAAACGGATGTAGTCCACAGAATTAAAGCGGGGTGGCTTAAGTGGAGGAGTGAGTCCGGAATACTGTGTGATAAACGAGTATTCATTAGACTAAAAGAGAAGTTTTATAGAACGACTATTAGATCAACAATGTTTTATGTGATGAAATGTTAGGTAACTAAAAAACAATATGTAGAGAATATGAGTGTTGCTGAGATGAGGTTGCTAAGGTAGATATGTGGCAAGATTAGAAAAGACAAAGTTAGAAATGAGTATAGTTGAGAATGGAATAGTACTGATAGAAGATAAGTTGAGAGAGAATAAATTAAAATGATTTGGTCATATACAATAGAGACCAACACAGACAGTAGTAAAGAGATGCGATAAAGTGACTGTAGATGATAATGTTAGAAGGAGTAAACCTAGAATGACATGGACTAATATAGTAAATAAAGATATAAATCTCCTTAATTTGACTAATAAAATAATTTTTAATAGAATTAAGTGGAGAATAAATATTTATGCACCAGATCTCATTTGATGCGACTTAAAATTTGATTTGATTTATTATTTTAAAGTGGAACCCCTCCAAAGTACAATCACACAAAATCTAGGGGTTTTTTTTTTTTTTTTTTTTTATAATTTTTTTTTAAATACTTGTAATCATTTACAAGTTACAAGTATCAAGTAAATCAAGATATTGTTAGTGAAATTTGAGCTAAGGACTCAATTTTATGATTGGTCTGAGTGACAATTTTATACTACCAAGTATCAAGTATATCAAGGTATTGTCAACGAAATTTGAGCTGAGTACTCTCAATTTTTTGATTGGTCTGAATGACAATTTTAGAGTAGCTACTCTTTTCAAATTGATCTAATTATGTTCATCTTCTTCGATGCTTGAAAAGGTGTTCAAAATTAATTTCACATACTAATTAGACAAACACAAACTTAGGATCTGAATTCTTTTTTGCATGTAAACTAAAAACATAATGCAAGGATTCATCACAAAATTTACACGATATTATAGAACTAATAAGATCGCTGAACAACAACCCCCCCCCCCCCCCCGCGGGGGGATTTAGATGGGAAATATCCCTCTCTATTTTCTTAATTTTAGGTCTCCTTAATTTTCTTTTTATATTTTATCTTTTAATATTTCATAAATGACAACAAAAAAAATCCACGTACATTACCGCTAGTATATATATATTAGCATACCACAAATCTTTGACCTACATGGAAGAGTAGAAACAACAAATAACTAGACGTCATTATCTACTATGGGGCAATTTGGGAACTTGGTAAAAAGCCAGCATTTTGGCTTTTTACCAAGTTCTTCCAAAAAAATCAAAAAATCAGCTTTTTATCAACTTCCCAAAACACCCCATTATTCTTCATCACAAATAGTCTTATATTACTTGTACAGAACAAATGTGAGAGATTTTAGAATGAGCAAACATATTCTTAGCAATTATTTTTCTACTCCGGGAGGAACTATTTGATATCCATACCTTATATTAAGCAGATCAAATCATTAAATCCCTCTTCAGTTCTCTTCATTAATACTCCTCTTGTACTTCTTGAATCTCACTTGTGTGCATCCCCGAGCTCCCACCATTTGGATCTGCTACGCCTCCTGATTCAGAAAACTGTCTGTCCAATCCCGGGTACCCACCATTGACATCCACTACACCACCTGATTCAGATATTTTAGTGATCCGCTGCAACTCATCAGGTGAATCTGAAGGATTAGCCACCATCCCATCATCAGCCAGTTGTTTCTGAGATAAGGGTTTTTTGGGTTGTCGGATGGCCGCAGCAGCTTCAGGCATTGCTACCGGGGGTGGCTGGGGAGGGACCCATGACCGCTGAACTGGTCGCTCAGTCAGCACACCAGAATACCCGATCTTCGATTCATCTTCGTTTCCAATTTCAGTGATTCTGACATTTTTTCTTTGCCACCAAGGCACTGAACTATCTACGTTCAACTGATTGACAAGTCCATTATCTTGGAAGTTGGAATTTAACCCATTACTGGTCTCGCGAGACTGAAGAACCTGGCTAAAGCTGCTTTGAGTCTGACCAACCTCCCAGGGCTTATCAGAAGAAACAAATCATCAAAATAATTACAGTATTTAGCTGCATCTAGCGTAAATGTGTGAATACAAAAGCCTATATCACAACACTTGCACTGGGATATTTACTACTTTAAAATAACCGACATTCAAATTTAGGACAATTGTGGAAGGTTTAGTGCATTATGCATTACATGACTCTTCTATTTCTCCAAAAGTACTTGTGTCCACTAGTATGTATATGACGAGAATAAGTGTGGGATGTCACCAATACCCATACCCAATTTAAATACTTGGATCCTCCATTTTTTATTTTATTTTATTTTTTGATGTTTGAAAAAAAAGAAACTCACATTTGCTATTAAAAACATTTTTCAAGTACATTTTTTACAAAATTTACATCATCTTATCTAAGAATATATGTGACCAACACCTGTCCCCAATTCAAACACTTGATCCTCTAATTTTTTTCATGTTTGAAGAAGAAGAAACACACATTTGCTACTAAAAACATTTTTTTATAGAATTTACATCTTATCTAAGAATATTATTATACAATATGCAATATTTAAGTATCCATTATACACATATCTTATGTTTTTATTTTTTGGTTCGAACACGAACACGCACCCGCACCTGATAGTCGTACCTAAGTCTATGTAACATATTGTAATGCACTTTTTCTTTTTTCTTCTTTTTTTTTTTTTTTTGAATAAGTTAATGCATGCAAATTTTTGGGGAGCATCTCACAAAAAACACACAACTTGGTGGGCACACTTCCAAGCCAAATTAGATAGCAATAAATCACTAGATCAGCTAAGATTTTGACAATCAACTTATTAGTTGAGCTGTAGTTGTGAATAATTCAAATTGATAGTGTGATTGCCTATTACAGACTTACAGTGATGGGCATTGAAGTCAGTGGAGTCGGCCTGGGCTTGGTGAAAGGAAGATAGTATTCAAAGAATAAAAATTGCAAAAAAAATATAATTCTTCAAAATTCTATATTCATAAAAATAAAAAATAAAAAACCTCCCACGCTAAATGGTCTGTGCAACTCTGAAATAATTACAGGAAAAACTAAAAATGGAAATTGTAATAGAATGAAACACTCAAAAACAAACCTTAGCTCTTGGTGCTGAGTGAGGATTTGGTAATGGCTGATTAGGATTGGGTGGTAGATCATTTATCTCCTGAAAGAAACCCAGAAAGAGAGAGGATCAGCAGTAATACCCAACAAGAAAAACCAAATATAGAGACTAGGAGGAGTGAATTTACTCTGATGTTAGGAGGCTTCTCTCCTCTTTGGACCATAGCCATGATCTGCAACATGATTCTCAACATCAAAAAGTGGAAACTTTTCTAGCCTCTATTTTAAAAACATAAATGATGACGTTTTTTATTTTTTATTTTTGCAAGCAATTTCATAATATCCTGACATCAAATCAAAAGGTGGAAACTTTTCTAGCCTCTATTAGTAGTTGTGTCTGTGTCCATGTTTCTTAGGTCATAACCCATGTGCCACCTCAATGCACAGGGTGAGCCAGGATTTTATTTATTTATTTATTTTTCTGCAGGGGTGAAAGGAGGGAGGGGGTGGTGTTGGTTGGGCTATTGGGATTCCTTTCTGATTGCTGCACAACAATAGTTCACCTCTAAAGGATTACTTTTAAAGGATTTTACCTACTTCCAAAAGAAAATTGAAGCAGTTTCTTTAAAACACCTGACTGCATCTATCTTTGTGTTTTAAGATAACAAAGCTGCCTTTTCAGTTTAAATGACAAAAATGGCACGTGAGAGAAGTAATTGCACTTGTGAACATAACAACCATTACTCTTTTGAGGATATTTTAACAATGCACATATATTACAGAAAAAACAATAAATAATAAATAAAAATAGAACTTACCTCCATATAATTTTTTGGGTGAGGTGCAACAGAGGGTTCCACAGTTGCAGGTGGTGATGAAGATCTCGCTGCACAGAAATTCCAAGGATATAAAATCAGTATTTAAAGCTCTAGAGAAATTAAACAATAGAGAATCAGTACTCATCGCTGAGCAAACCTCCTGAGTACAAATCATAGTCCACCTTGCCATTCCCATTTGATGGCTGCAAAATCAATAGAAATAAGTAAAAAATAAAATTGAAAAATTGCTACTACAGACTAGAAAATGTCGGCTCCAAATCATCTATAAAGCTTTCAAATTATGCCTAAATTCAGCTCACCCTCGAATTAGTGAATGAGACTTGATGATCTTGTTCAACAAGAGGTATTTTCCCAGGGTTATTACCTTGCCCTGATAATTGCATGAGAAACAATGATTACTATAGATGAGAGTAAGACATCTTCTGCAGAGGTTTATATAAACATCGATACTCGACTCAAACCACTATGAAATAACTATCATATTATAATCTCTATCAAGTTTCTGATAGATTCATGCACAAAAGATATTTAATGGGCTTCCTTCACCAGTACCAATTGAGAATCTTATCATAAATCAAACCGGCCTGACCCTTGTAATATTAAACCAAATTTATTTCACTAAATAGCAATAGATAATTCATGGGTGCAAGTCACTTTAATCTTAAACATCCAAAGAAGATGCATTAAGAATTTTTTAGGGAAAAAAAGTTATAATCATAAGGTCTGACTGGATCTGATTGGATCCTAAAAACTCCCTCATCAACAAAATAACAACAAATTGTGTGTGTATTGGTCATTTTCATACTACATACTCTTTAAAGTTGTATTGTTTTATTTAAACAAAAAGAGATTATAAAAAGGGTTGGAATCTGTTGAATATGATAATAGTTTCAAGAATTGCATGAATCATAAAAAGTAAATTGATTGTGAATGATTCACCATAGATTCTATCCCAAAATATATTCATCCAAAGATATATATCAATCTACACATGAATCGTGAATCGAAGCACGAATCGTAAGATTATGTTAATAGATAATATTAGTGTGTTCTCGGAAACTCCACAAAGGAACACATCATCATACAAAAATGAGAAAACCACTCTTCACTCAAGTAAGGGACTTTAAGAAATTAAAACACCTTCAATTGACAATGAACAAGGCTTCAGCTATAATATCTATAATGGATTTTATTGTGAAACATAGTATCATGTGCCATTTTTCACATCAATGAATCCATATGCCAGATTATAAACAAATGCAGAAGAAAACTCAAACTAAGGGGGTGTTTGGGAACCCAAGTTTGAGGCTAAAATAGCCTCAAACAGTAAAAAAACCAAATAGCCTCAAATAGCACCCAAAACTAATGATTTATATTTATAAAAAAACAAAAACAAAAACAAAAACAAAAACAAAGCAGGCTGAAATGACAATTTTGCCCCTACAGATCAATTTTGGAAAAAGTGAGGTTAGGGACAAATTTGTCATTTCAACCTCAAACATCATTTCAAACACATTTTTCAATACAACAACTCAAATAAAAGTCCATCCTATCTTCCCAAACACAAACTAAAATAACCTACTAAAATAGCCAAAAAGCCTTTAAAATAACCACTTCCCAAACACCCACTAAGTCAAACAAACACGTACTTTGGCTCTTTGCTGTTAACCTAGAGTGATACAAGTCAAAAACAAATGTAAAGAGTTTAAGGTAATGAAGCATAAAACATGAACTCCATAAAATATCACCTAGTTGATTTGATCAAACCTTCTCACTCAACATACCCTCAACTCTTCCCCAACTCTGAAAAAAGGAGGAAGAGTAGATAGGGAAAATAGAAAAGGAAAAATATATTACACTTCATCACTCTAAATCTTGTACCTAGTAACAAGCAGTTAATGGAACTTTAGAAAGGGTCTCAAGCACAATTTGTATGTACCAAGCATTGCAAAAGTTGCAACCTAGTATTACACATGGGCATGCAAAAATTAACTAAGTTGCGTGCAAATGCTCGAAGTGAGATATGGGGTGTGTAGTGTGTGCATGTGCAACTGCTTGTTCTTGCAGGACTCCTTCTTCTCCTTCTCTCCTGTACTTCTCTACTTTTTAAATATATATATATATATTTGCTGATCAATAAATAAATAAAAAAAGAAAAGAGAGAAATATTTAAAATTAAAAAACCAAAAACTTAATACTTTATGTTTGGCAAACACATATATAATGCTTAATGTTGCTTCTAACAATCCAAACCAAAAATAATCTTAATCACTATACATAATGAACCTATGAAGCACCGACACTTCAAAACAAGCGTCGTCTATGTTACACGGACTCGGGTGCGGGTATTGGGTACGGGTACGTATCTAGGGGTCGGATACTTCAAAATTAAAAATTGAGGATACGTAGATATGGATCCAAATAAGGATACGGGTACGGGGATACGTTAAATATTTAATTTTTAAAATATATTTATTATATAAAGATAAGTTAAATACACATTAAAAAAAATTTTATAAATATTTTTTTTAATACACATTAATTATTTTATTTATTTATTATATTTTTTAAATAATGTGTTAAAATATATTAAAATAAATAAAAAATAAAAATTGGAGAGTGATGAGATGGACACAAATTATATTATTTATTAGATTTATTATATGTATTATATATATATATTTTTTTATTAGACACAAATATATTAATATAATTTATTAGATATATATTTTATATAACAAATTAGATTATATTTTATATATAACAAATTATATTGTCATAGGTGCAAACCGGAGAGACAAAGACGCACGACCAGAGAGAGAGAGAGAGAGAGAGAGGAAGTCAGATCGAAGGCGAGGAGAGGTCGATCGCGAGCAAGAGGTCGATCGCGATCGAAGGCAAGAGGTCGAAGGCAGAGGTCGATCGCGAGCAGAGATGGCAGATCGAAGGCAGATCGAGCAGATCGAAGGAGATCGCACCAGGTTTCTCTCTCTCTCTCTCTCTCCCCTTTACGATCCCATCTGCCGTATCCGTTTCTGAGGAGCCGTATCCCGCACCCGTACCCGTGTCGTGTCGTGTCGTGTCGACACGGGTACCTTCGAAATTCCAAAGAGTCCGTGTAACATAGAGCGTCGTAGAGGTGTCGGGCACGGAGACATGACGAGTCCTTTTATTTAATTAATTTGTTTTCAGGGGGGCACACCTAGTTTTTTTTTCTCTCTTCTTTAGTGCTTTTGATGGATATTGGATATTTCAGAATGTTGAATGTTTATTACTTTTTTCTTAGATTTAAATAATTAATAGATCATCCATAAATAAGACATAAACACCAAGAGTTAATTTAAGAGTGAGTATTTTTTTAAAAAGAAAATATTAAATTAGTATTAGTTTTTGTTAATTTTGATTGTTTGTTAATGTAATATTAATCTACGTAGCAAATACATATATATATAATTTATTGTCGTGTCCCCGCCGTATCTGTCAACATTTTTTTTAATTACCATGTCCCCGTGTACGTGTCTACATCTGTGTCTACATCCATGTCCATGCTTCTTAGTAATGAACTATGTTTCATTTCTAACCTAAAGTCTGCGAAATGTCCAAACATGCACATAACTTATAAACATTATAATATGCAGCACTACAGAGATAGACAATCATGTTTTAACTAAAATAATCAGGCACTTGACATATAATGATGATGGAACCATGTTTAAGATGAAACTTATTCAACAAGGAAGTGATTCTATTCCACCTTCCAATTTCCGTATGGCATTACTCATCGACTTCATTTCCTGGACTTGCAACCCTATCAGATTCATAAGCTCCTCAAAGTGTTTCTTCTCTGACAAGAACAAAAAAAAATGTCATCCATCATGAAATTATTCATTGCTAAAGAATCCAACATAGCATAGAAAAGAGATAAAAAGGAAAAAGGAAATAAACAAGTTTTTAGTATTGTCATCATAATGAAAATTTAGGTTAAATCAGTTACAAACTCACCTTCAGTTTTTGAAATCAACATTTCCTGGCTTGCTCGTGCCACATCAGCAGCTGCAGCTGCAGCAGCTTTTGCAGCAGCAGTTGCTTCTTGTTCCAAACTCGGTTTGGAGCTGGGTTTCTTGGCAGACTCTTCTTCTTCGAATGCAACCTTACGAATCCAAGACTTCAACCTAGGGACAATAGCATTCTGAAAAGAGGAATGTGTCATCTGATAGTGTAACCATCTTTAAACATTATATAATTAAAGGAAAAGGGGTTAAATACATATTTAACCCTTGAACTATATTGCCAGTATAAATTTCAACCCCCTAAACTTTCAAATACATTAATTTTCAACCAAATTTCTATACTGCTAAGAAGCTATCTTATACCCGTCTCTCTTAACTAGTTATTTGTTTAAATTAATGAAACTTCTGAATTTATCTAAACATGATGGGTTCAACATTCTAGATTGACTATTTAACCCTCCCATTTACTTTTAAACCATTCTTAACCCTTTTTCTTTACTCCTAGTCTACTCAAACTTTAACTTTCACTAATTCAGTAGTATTGGCAATTTTAACATTAGTTTAAAACATGTAAGTGGGAAATAACTGATATCAGATATCAGAGCCAAAACCACCTAGCAACACAATGAATGCAGCCTTGATCTCAAGGATGAGCTGTTCATGTTTTGACTGAAATTCATAAATTAGCTTGCAAATAAGTTTTAAGTCTGCTTTAGTCATGTGCATGAACGATAGCAGACAGGCTCATTGATTAGCAGGAGAGTGAAATAACATTAAAAAAAGATTGTAATTTGCAATGACAGCTTGATTGGCAAGGGAAGCAAAGAGTTGCTAAAATAATGCCAGTACAGCAATGAACTTCCTTGGGGTCTGAACTGAAGTCATGTATCATGTAGTCAGCGCTCGTGTATTGTTGCCTAAAATAGGCATTGTGGCGGATTTTGGTTGTCAAAAGCTTTTAGGTTAGATATACATGGGATAGAAATTTTTTGAGATTTCCAGGTTGAAAAGGTTAATTTGAGCTTGACTTTCAAAAGTTACAGGTTGCATGATTTTTGGAATTAGTCTCAAGAGAAAGAGAAGAAAAGAGTAGGCTCACCCTAGCAAGGGTTGGGCTCATAGAAACACAATCTTAAATTTTCTCAACTCAATTTCTCCTAAAGAAAAAGATTACATGCATATGTATATATGTTGCTAAGCTCTTCCTATTCATAAAAGGACTATGATTCCATGATTACGAAGTTAAGAAATTTTTGACCAATTAGACTCTTTTAGATTAGACCTAATAAAGACTCCAGACAAGGCCCAATAACATAGTTTTGACCCATAAGAAGACCCATTGATGACCCTATAGCACATGTCCAACAATTCACAAATTTACCTAAATATCTCAATTACTAAAATTGAATAAAAAGCTTAACTCTGTCTAGCAGCATTCTAATTTATAAAATCATTAAAATGCATAAAATTAAGACTCAAACTAACCCTATACATGATTACATAAAGCCCCAGATGTACTCCATGTAAGATTCTATATTGGCTATTTTTCCTCTTTATATGCTTGTCATCAAGCATGGTGTGTTCGAAATGTTCAACTGCACAAAGAATTCAGCATGGCAATACCTAGAGTTTGGAATAACAATTTGATGGTTTAAACGTTTCATGGTAAAAATATACTCATATAATCTGCTTTAGCTCCTTCAATTCGATTAACAATCTAACAGTTAAAGCGATTTGACACATTTTAAGGGGAGGATACCAATAGGAACAAGAACCCTAGGCTATAGTTTAGTGAGAGGATAGCTAGCCAGAGAGAATGGGAATATCCAGCCACTTGCATGCAAGAACTGTGTGGATGCAACAAAATAGTAAATATAATTGCAAGCTTCATAAAGTTAAGCATTGGCTAATGTAGTGCATTGTATTACATGGCATAATAAAATATAAGTTTTATAATACCTTGAAAAGTACAGCTGTTCCGGCACCAGAAAGAGCAAGTAAGCCTACAGCAAAAACAGCATGGGACCAGTGAAATCGGGACTGTGTCAAGGTCCCCACTTTAGAAATAACACCAGCAGGGGCAGCTGCTGAAGGCTGCAGAGTTTGAGTTGAAACTTGTGGCTGAACATTTGACAAAGGCTTCATTTGGCCATCTGTATCAACATGAAAGAGCAAACAGGGAAAACATTATTGCAACAAACAGCAAACTTTCGTCAAATCAAAAAAGCGGTTCAATCAGTAACACGCAGAAAATCACACTCAGACACAAAAGTTTTTTTACCTTGATTAGTACCAGCAGGCTGCACGCTTGAAACATTCTGGGGTGGATCCTGTAATTAACACCAAATGTCAACAACTCAAACACCAAATACACAGACACGTCACACACACATATGGATATACTGATTTTCAATAAAGGCTTCATAAACATTCCAAAAGCCTCTAGCAATCAGAAAAGTGTGAACCAAAAAGAAAATTTTTCTCACAGGCACACGACGGAAAGCTTCATCTATCTCCTCCTTTGTGAGGCCCTTCTTCTCAAGAAATGATCGCCTGTAGATGACTGGGGATCCCCTCACTTTTGGGTGTGAAAGGAACTTTACAGCATTTTGCACTTGTTCCTCTCGCATTGGTTCTGAGTTCACAAACACAGATGTGGAAGAAATTCCTCTACTAGCCTCTGTGTTGGCGTCATGCTGATCCTCAATTGTTGGTTGCACACCCTCCAAAGCTGTAATTTAAAAATAAATATAATAATTGAAAGTACAAGAAGCATTTACAAAATCAACTTAAATGTTAAATATTTGTGAACTTGAATTTATAAAATTCAAATTATCAACCATCTTCATCAGTATGGTTCTGATCAAAGGCCCGACAACCGCAGGCTTAACAACAATAGAAGAACCTAAGAAGTGCTTTAATGACAAAAAATATTTTAAAAAATGGTCTAAATCACTTGACATGCAGACAAGCCAACTCAAAAAATTAACTCAAAAGAACTATGACAAGAACAACTAATCATGTTTGATCTAGTTCACTTGATATGCAGACAAACCAACTAAAAGCATTTCAGTGTGGACAGGAAAAGAATATTGAATCTGAAAAGCACGGTGAGTTAAAAACCAAAAAAATCATCAACTAGTATTGTTCAATTTACAGTTTACACCACGAAAATGAGCAGTGCCCCCTTTGTCATTTCTTCAATATACTCTACTTTACTTTAAAAAGAATTATGACAATATCATGTGTATCAAATAGTCATGCTGGTTAACAAACTTCTATGAAATGTTCACAGAAAAGGCGTGCAAAGATAACAAGAGGAGTACTAGAACTATCAAATAATGCCAACAGATTTAACTAAAACAGGAACAACAGACCCATGACTTCTAAAAACATCTGAGATAACAAGAAAAAACAGCTAGTTTCATAACTACATCTGGCTTAACTACTGGATTCTTGGAATTGATTAAAGTTTTATAACAGGACGGCCATTGATCATGGCTTGAACAACCACTAAACTAAATTTCCACGTCTTATCTTTTACTTTGCATAGAACATGGATTGTATATTACAAATAATACAACTGAAAACCTTTCGTTAAGACAATAAGCTAGAAGTAAAACCAAAAAGAAAAATTAATTCCCTTTCACTAAGTGATTTGCAACATCATTGTGATAAAAGGCATAATCATTTCATTTTGGCAGTTAATCTTTGGTCTTCCAATTATAAAACCTTACTCAATCCTAAGAACTACTTGGCTAAGGTTGTGTTTAGATCATAGATTTGAGTAGCGAATTAAAAAGGGAAAAGAAAAGGAAAATGCGAAAGGTGAATGAAATATAAGCTAATTTTTTTTCTTCATTTCCCTCGCCTTTTCCTTTCTAGATCCATACCTAAATCCATGATCTAAACACAACCTAAATGTCCATGAATGATCTTGTACTTTGCATAGAGTATGAATTCATATATATATATATACAAGTAATGCAACTAAAAACTGTTACTAAGTACGGTAAGCTGGGAGTAACGTGAAAGCATCTTTTTCCTTTTGCTAAGTGACTTCAAACATCAATTTTTTATTTTTTATTTTTTTTTCATATGTAAATGATTTGCAACATCATTGGAAATCCACAAATCAGTTCATTTTACCGGCTAATCTTACAATTTCCTAAATATAAAAAAGATACACCCACTCTGGGTGGCAGAGATTGGGCAAAGACCTAATCTTTGACATTATTGTACAAAGCGGCTGCCCCCAATATCGAACACACAACCTCAAGTTTGATAAGCCAATATTTAACCACTGAAACCCCAAAATATAGTAAGTTGCAACATTAAACTGATCAATTCCCAAATGATTCACTCCTATCTAATTCTAATCAAGCCCTAACTCAATTGCTGCTCCTATCACTTAAAAAAAGATGTTAATGGTGAAAGTACAGTAAAACAATTATGGAACTTTGTGATCATATGATAAAAACTCATATCATGACATGATCAGTGCAAACTGCGAAATAGTTTACTTGATAGCGTGAATCGCACAGCTCTAAATTAACCCAATAAAAGCTAATTGCTCAGTTGAACTGCTAAGGAAAGGAAAAAACCTCCTCTCAGTCAATCCTGAGTTGACATGAAATTTACTTTAAAAAAAAAAAAAAAAATTGTTAACTTTCACCTTTAATATTTTTTTCTCAGAAACCAAACAGAGAGCATCATAGTCAAATTTCAGAATATCAACCAGATTAATAACGGAAAGTAAAACTGAAACACACAACAAAGTAAGGAAAAGAAAAAATCACCAGGGTTTTGAGGTTTATCATCAGTGGGATTGAGAGGAGCCGCAGACTGGGTCGCCATAGGGAGCCTACTTGGGCAGATTTTCCCGAGAAAGAGAGAGAAAATCAGGTGCAGGAAGTCCGCATGGAAAATGAATTGAGTAATGGGAATGAAACTTACCGAAGACGATGATGTCAGAGAGGTTTGAGGGTTTGGAAGAAAGGGCTAAAAATAGGAATAGTTGAGAGCGTCAGAGGTTGGTCTTGCTCATCTCGAAGCGTTGGCAGTGGTCGTAGTGCCGCGCCTGTGTTGTGTGTTTCGTAACCAAAATGGCCACAAAATTTCTGCACATAATTTATGCTACAATTTTTTTTTTCTTTTTATACATAATTTTATCTTAATTTTCAGGGTAAATTACACTTATCCTCTCTCAGGTTTTTGACAATTCTGTGATGTGGTTTCAATAATTATATATATATATATTTTATTTTTAAAACTATTATTAAAGTTTTCTTTATTGTTAATATTATATTAATTTATTTAATAGAATATGTTAATATCATACTGATGCCATGTATTATGAGTCAAAAATTTTAAGATCTTCTAGATTTTTAAATAGTAAATTTCACTTTCCAGAAGTTTTACAATAACAGTTAATAAAACCCATATATTATTTTAATAATGTTGAACAAACTTATTAAGTTCTATATAATATTTAAAAAATTCTAAATTGTTAAGGGTGTGTTTGGTAACGTTTATGTTTTCAGTTTATATTTACAAAAAATTTATAAACTAGTTTTTGTTTATTTTTAAAAAAACATAAACTACAAACGCGTTTGGTAATTGATAAAATATTTAAAAAAATTTAAAAATATAAAAAAGAGTGAGAAATGGCAAGTGGCGGGGGAAGACGGTGGTGAAAAGTGGTGACGGTGGGTGGTGGTGGACGCTGGTGGGTGGTGGTGGTGGTGGTGGTGGTGGTGGTGGTTGTGGTGGTGGTGGCAGGTGGTGGTGGTGGTAGGTAGGTGGCGGATGGCGGGTGGTGGTGGATGGCGGCGGTGGTGGTGGTGGCGGGTAGGTGGCGGGTGGTGGTGCGGGTGGGTGGGTGAAGGTAGCGGGTGGTGGGTGGTAGCGAGGGGGTGGTGGTGGTGGTAGGTGGGTGGCAAATGGCGAGTGGTGGCGTGTGGGTGGTGGGTGGTAATGGTGGGTGGTGGGTGGGTGACGGTGGCGGGTAGTAGGTGGTAGCGAGTGGGTGGTGGTGGTGGGTGATGGTGGCAGGTGGGTGGTGGGTGGTGGTGGCAGGTGGGTGGCGAGTGGGTGGCAAGTGGCTGGTGGTGATGGGTAGTGAGTAGTGGTGGCAAGTAGGTGGCAGGTGGTAGTGGCGGGCGGTGAATGGTAGTGGCGGGTGGTGGGTGGTGGCGAGTGGATGGCTCGTGGGTGATGGTGGTGGCGGCGGCGGCGGCGAGGGGTGGGTGGTGGTGGTGGCGAGTGGGTAGTAGGTAGGTGGTGGCTGTGGGTGACGGTGGCGGGTGGTGGGTGGTAGCGAGTGGTGGTGGTGGTGGTGACGGCGGGTGGTGAGTGGTGGTGGCAGGTGGGTGGCGGGTGGTGGTGGTGGTGGTGGGTGGGTGACGGTGGTGGCGGGTGGTGAATGGTAGTGGCGGGTGGCGGGTGGTGGCGAGTGGATGGCTGGTGGATGATGGTGGTGGTGGTGGTGGTGGTGGCGGCGGCAGCGATGGATGGGTGGTGGTGGTGGCGAGTGGGTGGCAGGTGGGTGGTGGCTGGTGGGTGGCTGGTGGTAGCGAGTGGTGGTGGCAAGTGGGTGGTGAGTGGTGGTGGCAGGTGGTGGTGGGTAGTGGGTGGTGGTGGCGGAAGACGGTGGTGGAAAATGGTAGCGGGTGATGGCTAGTGTTTGGTGGTAAAAAAAAAAAAACTCAAAACTCAAAACGGAAACACATTTTTTGTGTTTTCATTTTTTGGCCAAATTTATAAACTGGGACCACTGATTTATAAATTAAAAATTTTATCAAACAAATTTTTATTTGAATTTTTAAAATTTTTATAAATATAAACAGAAAACTGAAAACGTGTTAATGTTATTATAGATATATATAAATATTTAACTTTTAAGAAAGTTAGAACAACATAAAATTGTTTAACTTAAAAATATTTAAGATATTATAAAACGGCACCTAAGATATTATAAAAATATTTAACTTAAAAAATATATATATAATTTTCATTTATAAAATATTTATAAAAAAAAAAACCACATCTCTAAAATTAATGTTATTATAGATAATACCTTAATAAGTTTACATAAGATTTATTTCACATTATATAAATAACATAAAATTTATCATTTGAACTAACGTATTTATTGTTTGATTTTTTTTAAAAAAAAACTTTTAAGAAAGTTAAAACAAATTAACTTCTTTATTTTTTATTTTTTTAAACAAAATGAACCTTTGATCCATGGAGTAATCCTTGAATATTGCATATATTTATATTTGGGTCATGTTTTACTCTATAATTTGGATATGTTTTTAATACTCTATATTTTGCTCTATAACATGAGAGAATCTTAAGTTTTTCGTATTCGGTTCATCAATATATATAAATCTATAATAATAATAAAAATAGAGATTAACCTATTATGTCTTACATGTGTTATTAAACCCTAACTCAGATAAATAAATAAAAAATATGTTTAAACAATAAATATTAATTCAATCTATTGTAAAAGGAGAATCTTTGCTCATTTCATTAGGTAGAACTAAAACCTTTACCGTGACAAATACATAAATATAGTAGAATGACCACGCATTATCTTATCTTAAAAAAAAAAAAAAAAAGGCAACATATTGATCACCATCAAACCTTATACTAAATTAAATACAATAATTTATTTAAAAATTAAAAAACAAAATACAACTATATATATAGTAGAATAACCACACATTATCTTATCTTAAAAAAAAAGAAAAAAAAAGCCAACATATTGGTCACCATCAAACCTTATACTAAATTAAATACTATCATTTATTTGAAAATTAAAAAACAAAATATAAAAGATGTCAATTTTTATTTTTTAAAAAGATTATCAATTTTATGAATACCTATTTTGATAAATTAGAATTTGAATAAAAATTTAAAAATACATATAGGTATTTGATTTTTTTTTTTTTTTTTGGGTATGAAAAATACCTATTTGGAGAAATTATCTATCTCTTTCCATTTTCTTTATTTTATTTCTTTTATTATTCTTCCTATTTATTATTTCATTTTTTTTTTCATAGTATCACTACAAGTTGTAATCAAATAGCAACTCCACATAATTTATTATTATTATTATTTGTTCTCTTCCCTTATGTTCTTTTCTTCATTTTTTTTCCTTTTATCAATGCTAGCTAACGTCACCTAATGCCACAGAAACTTGCGATCATAAACATTTACTCTGACCAACCCACTGGCATTGGGTACGCAAAGAGGGGAATATTTTATCAATATTTTATCAACCTTAATATTTTTTTGTTTGTATCTTAACCTCAATTGAGAAAATAAATTAGGCAACGCAAGTTCAATACAACTGAAATCACTTGTTGAAACACCTTCAACAACACCAGTTTTTATATTGTCCACCTCCATTAACCTGAACATTAGAAATAAAAATAGATAAAATTACAATTCTAAACAGTTTTAAAGTACATTTGACTCCTTAAAGTAATTTTGCATTCTTTTCCACTGATAGTAGCAGCCACTAAATATATGGCACCTGTAGACGTCCCCGAATATCCCGGGAAAACCCTGTTTTGTTCATTAGGCTCACTACAGTTTGGACTCAATGTCACGGTTCTGAATCAAATCTTGCAAAGCGCAATGCAAGATCGATAAATCACCAAAGAGTCCAAATCCGGCAAATCGTTTTGAAAAACTGATTTTAGAAAGAAGTGCCAAACATGGACTACTTTGCCAGATACATAGTCGCCACCTAAATATTTTATTTTGGAGGAATTTAGGAAACCCTGACTCGTGCCTAAGGCCACGTGTCCGTCATCACCAAAGTTGCCTTGGCTCGGGAACTTGGGTACGATTGGGGAAGGTCATTTCATGAGCACCCCCACTCGCTCGATTAAAGATCGGCCACTACTAAGCATGATGTCTTGTTTTTGAAAACACATGTGGTCTTATTCCGGTTATTAACCTAGAATTACTATGTGATGCGCACAGCATACAAGTATAGACTAGATTGCCTAAGTTGGAACAAAACATCGCATATCCATTTGTTTTGAAAATGGATTGAAGTTTGCTACTCGCAAGTAGGCTAAAACACAGGTTTCGACGAATTATTTCAATTCAAGCAACCCAACCTTCACCCACAGGCATTCAGGCAGTTATATCACATAAGCACATAGCCTCATGGTAAGCATGCTATCATGGCAGTCACTCACACGCATGCAAGGATGCTAAAGCATAAACACTTACCGAGTACTCCGAGCCAAAGAAAGAAGCTAATTAGAAAACATACATGAATCCTAACTATGCTGAGATGCCTAATGCAACACATGCAAGAATGCAACTAAAATAGGCTCGGCTATTCTAAGATGGCATGTGAGATGCTACAGGTAACATGTATTCAACTTGGAATTGAAATACGATGTAGTTAGTATGATGAGCCGAGCCCAGTGCATGCAAAACAGATGAATGGATGCAAACATATGAGCGTAAGGATGCTAATTGAAACGTGCCCTTGTAACAAGCCCGCGGGGGACCTCGCTACAGTTCGGACTCCCCTGTTTTGTTTTGTTGCGGTTCGTAATCTGAACCAAAGAGTCCAACTCTGGCAAAATCATTTTGAAGAAAAACTGATTTTTGAAAAGTAATGCCAAACATGGACTGCTTTGCCAGATACAGAGTCGCCACCTAAATATTTTTAAAATGGAAAATTTAGGAAACCCTGACTCGGTGCCGAATGCCACGTGTCCGTCATCACCAAATGTCTTGGCTCGGGAGCTTGGGTACGATCGGGGAAGGTCAGCTATGAGCACCCCCTTTCGCCCGGTCCGAAGACCGGCCTCTATTAACCGTGATATCCGATTTTGAAAACGTTACGTGTTCTTATTCCAATTATTAGCCTAGAATTACTATGTTACGCGCGCAGCAAACAAGTATAGACTAGGTTGCCTAATTCGGAAATAATCATTGCATATTCGTTTGTTTTGAAAGCGCTTTGGAATTTGTTACTCGCAAGTAGGCTAAAATACGGATTTCAATGAGTTTTCCAACTCAAGCAACCCAACCTCCACCCACAGGCATTCAAACAGTTTATCTTACATAAGCACTTAGCCGCATAGTAAGCATACTGTCATGGCAACATTCACACGCATGCGATATGCTAAAGCGTAAAATACTTACATCGTACTCTGTGCCAAAACAAGAAACTAGTTAGCAGACATGCATGTCCCTAGGTCATGTTAAGTGGCTAATGCAACACAGGCAAGGATGCAATTTAGAGTAGGCTCGGCTAACCCTAAAATGGCACGTGAAATGCTACAACTATCACGTATGCAATTTGGAATTGAAAGTACGATGCAGTTTGTATGATGTACCGAGCCCGGTGCATGTTTAGACAAATGCATGGATGCACGCATGCATTGCATAAGGTATGCTAAAATAGACGTGCCCTAATCTACCATCATAAGCAGGTAAATAAAAGGGAGAAAGAAGTGGGGGTTGGAAGACATACAAACCACTCACCCACACTTATTACAAATATGCCCTCGCTCGGAGGGACCGAAAGAATAATACAGATTAATTAGTTATGCAAACTAATTAAAATATTACAGTCCAACTAAATTAATCAAATAAATTAATAAATCTAATTAAAGCAGTAAACCGCCTCGAGATGAGGGCCGGATGCAACGCATGCTCGGGAATTGCTCGGAATTGCACTGCCATGCTTAGATTGCCTCTGTTTTCCCTGCTTTGCATCTCAGAAGACTGCCAAAGTCTCAGGAGTGTCTCACAGGACACTGAGGGACATCATCGGCTGAGTAGGACTTCCACCGGCATCAGCATGAGGTCACCGGCACAAAATACATCCATCGGCCATAAATAGACTGCCGGTCGGCACTAAATACTGTCGGCCGGCACTGAATGTCTGCAGAACCTGCAACTCACAGCAGCAGAGGGCAAAAACTTGCATGGCAATGTAATTCCAACAATGTTTGCACCAATCATGTCCCTTATCATATTTATGACTCAAAGGGGCATGCGCCTCGATTCTCGGGCCACCAATCACGCATTTCCATGCATGATGGCCCAAAGAACCAAATGTGCAACTTCTATTTCAAATGCATGCAAACCAAACAAACACAAGGGTGCTAAGCCTCTATCATGACTTGGTCGAGAGATAGAGCATGCATGTTTATGTGATGCAATCCTAGACATGTCAACTAGTATGCAATCATGCCAATGTAATGTAAGGATGTTAATATGCAAACACACCTACAAGACAAACATGTAAACCAAACAATGGGGTGGACTTAAACATGACTTAGGCCATTCCAAATAGGCCCAAAATCAGTAGTCAAAATGCCCAAAAATGGAGGCTAAACACACATGCACACATACACATGTTATGGTCCAAGCCTTAAGCATTAAACAAGCAACATTCAAGCACGTTTGAAAAGAGATTTCATGGACAATTAGCATGCAACATGAGCCCTAAAATCATGCTATAAAATGATGCCAAATCATGTTAAACAAGACATGCAAATGCATGCAAAAGGGGGCCAAGTATTCAAAGCAAGCCAAAGGAGTATTGAACTACATTTGACGAGACTAAACATGGCGAGACTTAAGCAACTAAAAATAGATTTTTGGCACACCAAAGCAAGCCCAAGTGACCACTTAGATGGCATCTATATGGTTTAAATTAAAAGTCATGCACGCATGCACTCCCAAGGAACATACAACATGAGCTCTTGAAACATCAAAGAGGCATGCAATGTAAACATATGCGCATGTTAAATGGACTGAAATAACATGGCAAATGGTCTCAAACCATTGAAATGATGCAAACAAGGCATGCTACACATTCATGCTCAAGGCTAGCAAGCCTAAAATGCAAAGAGGCTATACTAAGCATGCCAAGACCAACCCAAACACTTATGGACAGACCTAAAACATGTCAAGATAAGCACAAAATCTTCATGAATCTAAGCCTAAAGCATGCTCAAATTAGGGCTAACAACCTAAGGCATGTTAAGGCAATACAAGGCATTACATGGCAACTATGCTAAGCATGCATAAGGGACCAAAACCAACATGATACAAAGTTATAATATGGCAATATGAGCACAAAATACAGCCATGGCATAACCAACAAACAACCAAACATGAGGCTCCCTCAAGAGGCAAAATAGGTCCTTTTCAAGGACAACAAGGAGAGGGGGTGACCCTCTCCTTCTTGGGACTTCAAGGTATCATCTTCACCACTGAAATCCCTCAAGATTTCAGTGGTGAAGAGACCCCAACACCAAAATCCCGGAGCTCTCACAAAATAGCACAAAAATGAGGCCTTTCAAGGCCTAAGAGGGGCCAAACTTCCCCAAAGCACAAAGCACCCTTAATAAACTATCAAGAGGACTAAAAAATAGAACTTTTTTGTATTAAACACCAAGCACAAAAACAGTTCAAAGATAGGTAAAAATGGAATGCAAGAATGGGGGAAATAAAGCAAGTTTCTCACTCTTGTTGACCTTCTTCACCAAAGATGATGTTGTTGCTTCCTTAAGCTCTAATCCAGCCAAAAACTCTAAGAACTACCTCTTGGAACCTCAGTAGCCAAGGGAAGGTGAAACACTAGGTGTTGATGTGCAATAGTGAGACACAAACACCTAGTGTACAAACAAGAGAGCAAAAGAGAGATAGGATAGATATAGAACTCAAACCCTAAAACCAGAGCTTCTCTGAGGTCTTTTCTCTCTAAAAATGTCTAACTCTCCAACCCCTAAGCCAAGAGAAGAGAGCCCTCTCTTATAGGCAACAAAGCTTACAAGCTAAGCAAACCAAAGGCTCATCCCTCCATATACGTGTATGGAGGGGAAACAAATGCTATACAACTGCTTCAAAATATCTCAAAAAGCAACTGAACAGTAGTCGGCAGGGCAAAATTGTCATTTTGACAAAATTGACTGCCGACCGGCACAAAAGAGTGCCGACCGGCACAATATAGTGCCGATGGCAACACCAACCAGCCGGTGGCCTCTAGCCACTGCCGGTGGTGTGTGGGGATGCCTCACAAGGCATTCCCTGCCCCTCCAAGGCAAAACACAAGTGTTTGGTGCAAAACCAGACACAAAATGGTCAAGTTCGAAGGTCCTGAGGCAAGGCGCGTAGCTGAGAACTCCGGGAACTCCAAACGAACACGAACATGGATAATTACCGAGTGTTCAAGCGGTGACGTCCAGGTCTTGAGGACGGTCAAAAATGGGGTGTCTACAGCCCTAAAACTAACCATCATAAGCTGGTAAATAAAAGGGAGAAAGACGTGGGGTTGGAAGACATACATCACACACACACACACACACTTATTACAACATTGCCCTCTCTTGGAGGGTCCGAATAAATAATACGACACCAACTAGCTAATCTAAGCTAATCTAATTAAGCTAGTTATTACACAACCAAAATGAATAACAAATTACAGCTAATTATTACACAACTCTAATTAATTAACAAACTAACTAAGTAAGCAATTAAACTAGCATGTAAACTATA
Source organism: Camellia japonica (assembly GCA_030407325.1). Taxonomy (NCBI): domain Eukaryota; kingdom Viridiplantae; phylum Streptophyta; class Magnoliopsida; order Ericales; family Theaceae; genus Camellia; species Camellia japonica. Next base: position 48,819,562 of record JAPPVO010000010.1, on the reverse strand, counting down.
TGAATGTGAACTGCCTCAGCTCTGCCTTGAATGATAAAGGATCCATGCATGCTCGAGTCGCCTTGCACGGAAATCCATCGCGATGCCCCGGCTCGCCTTTGTTTGCAATTGATTTCAGAAACTTGCACAAAGCTCCAAGGAGATGAAACTCTACCTTGGGAATCTAGGGGGAGGTTGCCGACCAGCTATAGGCATTGGAGACCACCTACCGACCACCCTTGGTGGTGAAAACCAGAAAAGGTGGTCGGCCTGCCAGAAAACCTGGTCGGCCGACCAGTTTCTTCTCCTGGTTTCTGCATTTTCTACAACAAAGGCAAGAGAGAGAGAAAGTAAGGTATTTGCAACACATGCGTGCACGACCACTCTCCCCATCCTTGCATAAGCTCTAGGGAGTGTAGTCCTTGATCCTCGGGCCGCCAATCACGCATCTCGATGCATGATGGCCGAGGAGTCGGATTGCACGACTCAATGTGAAATGAATGCACATATAAATACATAAATTCCTAAACTCCATCATGTGTTAGTCAAGAGTGTCGGCGACTGAGAATCGAGGCACGTTTCATCACTTGGAGTATGAAACGTCCCTTGTTTCCCGTATTTGGACTAACTCCTATTCCAGACACAATGCAACAAGTAGAATGGCATGCACAATGCGACCTCAAGCATGCAATCCTACGGCGATGCAACCAAGTCATGCAAACATACAAAGGATGACGTGCAAACATGCAAACTAGCATATGCAATGCTACGAACTAACAATGGCATACTCAATGCACATGATACTATATGTCATACACAATGCACATGTGAAGACTATCATACACAATGAAGTGAACAGGGCATGCGCAATGCAATGATCAAACATGTGACAACGCGGCATACTCAATGCTATGAACTACAATGACATACTCGATGCAAAATGGACTTAAACCAAAATGAATGGGCCTCAGCCACACCCAAATCAGTGGCCATACATGATGAAAATAAGGCAACAAAACACATGCAAACATGCAAGATGCAAGGGCCCAAAGCCTAGGGCACAAGATACAACTGTATGAAAGCATGGAAATGATGAAATATGGCGTACAACAACACATGTTTCAGCTCTGAAATGACATACAAAATGGTCCCGAATCATGCAAATAACTCATGTTATGCATGTTGAATGGCTCAAATACTGAAACTAGTGAAGTGCATTACACTAGAGGTATGCAAAGCAATGCCCAAATGAACAAACTAACCCCAAACAGTCCCTATGCAGGTCCAAAACAGTGGCAAAATGGACTAAGATGATGGCTTGAAATGCACAAAAATGAAGCTCATGCAATGGCCCATAAATGAGGTATACAAGTACAACTCTCAAACGCATTTAAAGAGTAGAAAACATGGGAACATGGCACAAGTATAGGCTCTGAAATAACATGCTCAATGATGTCAAGACATGGAAACACCTCAAGTTAAACATGCAAGGGGCTCCAAAATTCAAGGCTAGGCAAGGATATTACACTACAAGTATGCATGGAAAGCATCATTTGACCAAGAGGCCTCAAAACAGAGCTAAAGAAGCCCAAAATATGAACAAAATCAGTTTGAAGTATGGCCAAAATATGCTAGAATCAATGGCCAAAACAACATGCAATGTAAGTTAGTGAGCATGGTTTACACTACAAGCATGTGAAGCATTCAAGAGGCCACTAAACCAGCCAAAGACAGAGCTATGATATGCCAAAGAATGACCAAAAACGCACTGAAACATGACCAACACATGCAAGAATGACATGCTCATTTGATAAGCTATGAAGAGAATTATTCTACACATGCAAGAGGCAAACATGAGGTGACCAAACCAGCCCTAGATAGAGTCTAGGCAGGTCCTAAAAGTCACTAAAAAGTGCCTGAACTAGGCCTCCAAATGGTATAAACATATGCTCCTTTGGTAGACCAAAAATGCTAGTAAATAAGACAACAAGAGAGAGGGTCACCCCTCTTTGATTTAGGCCCTCAAAACCACATGCTCACCACTGAAAATCCACTGGATTTCAGTGGTAGGAAGGCCAAGCAAAGATTAAATCAAAGGCTTTATGGCATGGCACAAAATAAGGCTATTTAAAGCATGCAAAAGGGGAGATGACCTTCAACACCAAAAATGGTCTTAAACAAACATCAAAAGGACCTCAAAACAAGACTTTTTTCAGTTGACAACAAAGCTCAAATAAGCATGCAAGTTTGGCTAAGAGAGTGATCAAGACAAAGCTTTAAAAGAGGGAAAAGAGATTACCCTTGAAGCTCAGCAAAACCAGCAACTTCTCCAGCCTAAAACCAACTCTTTAACCTCTGAAAATACCCTCCAAGAACCTCAGATCAATGGTGGAGGTGTGTGGCTATGAGGTGTGGTGCAATAGGCCAAGAACAATGCACTTTTTGAACCCAAAATGTAGAGATATAGAGAGGGATATATATTTTTGCCTTAAACAAAATTTTTTTGAACCTGGTATAAGGAGAGGGAGGCCCTCTCTTATAGAGGAGCAAAGGTTCAAGCTTCCTCAAGAAGCTAGAGCAAAGGTTCAAGCTTCCTCAAGAAGCTAGAACAAGGGTTCAAGCTTTCTCAAGAAGCTAAAGCAAGGGTGCAAATCCTCCATACATACACGTGTATGGAGGATACAGTCTGTGCCTTCCAGCTGGCACAGCTGGCATCCACTCAGTCAGACAAAACAGGAGGAAATTGGTCGACCAAAAGCGGTGGTCGGCCGACCACTTTCCCTGGTCAGCCGACCAGGGCAAGTGGTCTCCCACAAAAAAAGGTGGTCGGCAGGCACAAAAGGTGGTCTCCACATTGAAAGCAAATCAGTGGTATGGTGGGAGACCAGTAAATGTGGCCTAAAGACCAAGAAAACCAGCTTCTTGAGCAGAAAACCGGCTGGCGAAGACAGAAGTGGTTTCCAAGGGAAATACTGGCCTTCCACCCTTGTACCACCTTCTAAACAGGGAAAACAAGGGTTGTGCCAAAAAATAACCAACACGGATGCAAAACGAGAGTTCGGGAGGCAAAACGCGCGGCCGGGTGCCCCGAAAACTGGCTGTTGAGCACTAAAGGTGGCGTATGACCACAACAATGGTCTCCCAGACCACAGTGTCCCTCTAGACAGAGGAAACAAAGTGTGTTCCAAAAACCGTGACAAACGGAAAATGTCAAGTGGTCTCGAACCGAGGCGCGCGGCCGACGGCTCCGAAAATCGGAAATTAGTCTCCAAACGGGAACAGCGGCCTGCGACCACGAAAAGTAGCCTACGGCGACTGAGAGATGGTCTACAAGACCTCTCCCTCCCTCCGGTAAGAGAAAGCAAGACCTGGTCTGCAAACTGAGGCAAAACATAAAAGGGTCCCGAGGTCTGGGGGTAAGGACCTCAGCCGAAACTCCGAAACCTCAGAACGAGCACAACATGCGCAATCACCGAGCGCTCAATCGATGACGTCTGAGTCTTAAGGTCGGTCAAAAATGGGGTGTCTATAGTTGCCCCTTTTTGACAGAACTCAAAAATCATAAGTGACGGGAGTGAATGTCAAAGCGAACAAATGGACACCAGAAAGCATCTGAGTACTCGAAACCGAAGACGTCCTAACGCACCTCATGCGAGAGGAGAAAAGGTATGAATGAACACCGGAACTCATCCGAGTGTTCGAAACTGAAGATGTCCTAATGCACTGCATGCGAGAGGAGAAAAGGAATGAATGAACACCGGAACTCATCCGAGTGTTCGAAACCGAAGATGTCCTAACGCACCGCATGCGAGAGGAGAAAAGGTATGAATGAACACCAGAACTCATCCGAGTGTTCGAAACCGAAACCGAAGATGTCCTAACGCACCGCATGCGAGAGGAGAAAAGGTATGAATGAACACCGGAACTCATCCGAGTGTTCAAAACCGAAGATGTCCCAACGCACCGCATGCGATAGGAGAAATGGTACGTTCAAACTGAACCGGAACTTCTCTTGAATGAACCGTACATACAATATCGTGCCTGTAAAAGAAAGGAACTTAATAGGTACAATAAGTTAGCAACATATGTTCAGAGCTATGTCAAACGCAGACACGTATGGTGCCGATGGCAAAGTGTATAACAATGCAAGTGAAACGTGCGCGACGACGCATGCAAAGCATGGAGGCATGATAATGCCAGTGAAACGTGCACAACAATGCAAGTAGTGTGCATAACAATGCGAAAGGGATGCATAACAATGCAACCTAAGTGTGCGCATAACAATGCGGTGCACCAACAAGTGCAAGTACAGTGCGCAAGATAGCGCGAACAATGCAATGCACTAACAAGTGCAGGTAGGGTGCGCAAGATAGCGCGAACGATGCAATGCACTAACAAGTGCAAATGAGATGCGCAAGATAGTGTGATAAAATGCATGCACAATATAACAAAACAGTGTAAATGATATACAATGTAACGAAACAATGCAAATGATATGCAATGTATTTGAGATGATCAAACCACAAGCAGTACAAAACCACACAAATATCATAAAGGGGTGGAGATGCAACATCAGACTACTTTTAACACAGAAAAGGCAGTGGGCACGAGCCGAATGACGCTTAACACAGGCTAAGTGCCTACATCTTCGATACTGGCCTCAGCCCAGCATGTATGCTTACACATAACAGAACCGTGTTTCAACGTGAAAGGGGTGCGAGCACATGTAAAACTATGTGTTTCGCAGAGAGACCACAAAGTACAAGTAATTGGGTTGTATGATACAAGTGAGGAATGATCTGCTGAGGAAAGATCGTGATCCTACATGCTAAATGCGACAAGTACAGGCATGCAACATATTCTATATGCAATGCAATAGACATACTAGATGATGTAGTAGTTAGGAAGCGAAGGTACCTTACAGGGGCAATTGGCAATGACCTACCTTATGCTGCTGGGGACCTTCCCATTTTTTTCGGTTGAACCGCAGGTACTACTTTTCTCCTTGACTATGGTTGCAGCTTTCCCTATTTTCCAACAGGGTGACAGACTAGGTTGATTCAGTATCCAGAATTGAGGTGCATACACATGCTATCTCAATCTATGGGGCTGCCATACAGATTTTAAGCCGAGGATATACCCTTGGGTATTTAAACCAAACTTTAGTCTCGGAAATCCCGAAACTTTGCGTTCTAGGCATGAGCCATTCGAACTCTAGTTTCCACCGTCTCAGTTGGTCTCCTAGGAACTCACCACAAACACAAGCAGGTGGCTATACCAGACCACCGGAAGTCGTTCGGGCACGACAAACACCAAAGGAATTGCACCTTTAGAGGATTTAAGGTCTCCTAGACCAGATAGTGCACAAGACAGTGCGAATGAAGATGCAGGATTTAAAGTCTCCTAGATTAGAGGATTTAAGGTCTCCTAGACCAGGGAGTGCACAAGACAGTGCGAATGATACAAAAATACAATGTGTACAAGACAGTGCGATGCAGAGTGAACGCAAAAGATACAAGCATTTTTTTTTATGCAAGATGAGAGTATGTAATGAAATGCACAGGATAGTGCGATGCATAAGAAAGCGCGAGTATGAACTGCACAAAACAGTGTGATGCACGAAATAGCGTGATAAAATGCATGCACAATGCAAGTAAGGTGCACAAAATAGTGCGATGCGCAAAATAGCGCGATAAAATGCATGCACCATGCAAGACTTGACACACAGCTTACGACATAGCATTCCACTTATTTGGCACATAGCTCACAACACAACACTTTGTTTGTTTGGCACGCGGCTCACAACATAATATTCTGTTCATTCGGCACGCAGCTCGAAACACAACACTCTGTTTATCTGGGCACACAGCTCTTTTGGGCACACAGCTTATTCGGGCACACACCTCATTTCAGGCACGCAGCTCATTTTGGGCACACAGCTCGTTTTTCGGGCACACAGTTCATTTGGGGTACACGGCTTATTCTGAACACACAATTTATTTCGGGCACACTGCTCATTTTGAACACACAGTTCATTTGGGGCACACAACTCATTTGGGGCACACAGCTCATTTTCGGGCGCACAGGTTATTCGGGCACACAACTCATTTTGGGCACACAGCTCATTTTTTCGAGCACACAGCTTATTTCGGGCACACGGCTCGTTTTTCGGGCACACAGCTCATTTCGGGCACACAGCTCATTTTTCGGGCACACGACTCATTTGGGGCACACGGCTCATTTTTCAATTTTGAACACCCAGCTCAGCGTTTTTTTATTCTAAACACACAGTTCATTCACTTCACTTTGAACACACAGCTCACACATTTCAATTTTGAACACACAGCTCATACATTTTCATTTGCACGCAGCTCATTCTTAATTCTGAACACGCAGCTCATAAATTTTCATTTCTGAACACACAGCTCATTCACTTCATTTTGAACACGCAGCTCACACATTTCAATTCTGAACACGCAGCTCATAAATTTTCATTTCTAAACACATCACTTCATTTTGAACACGCAGCTCACACATTCCACTTTGAACATGCAGCTCACACATTTCAATTTTGAATACGCAGCTCATGACACAACATTGCTCGATCTGAACACACGGCTCATAACACAGTATTCTTTTAATTTTGAACACACAACTCATTCTGAACATACAGGACGCGATGACGGAACTTGCAGAAGTTGAAACAAACTCAGATGCCCGACATTTTCCTTTTTTCTTTTACTTCGGAGTCTGGAACTTATATAGCTTCAGATAGGTCCTAGTTTTACTATTCCCACATGACCCGGGGTTGAACCCTGTGGTTTTTGAAAGAACAAAATCTTGTTTTGCACAAATGTGGAGAACGACACGGCACTCTGAGCACAAAATGATTTTTTGAAATTGAGAGTGAGAATAAGTTCTCAACTGGGTATTGAGCCTACAACTGAAGACAGCACACCACGACTCAACAACAAAGAGAAAGACAAAGTAAGACAACCTAAACACATCTATAGACACCCGAAACGACTCAAAACAAGAATCGAGACAAACAAAACGACTGACACGACACACAGACGTATTCCAATGGCAAGAGACCTCTCAGTGCACGAGGAGCCAGTTTCTCCGGGTATTGTTTCCCACCCTTTCTCATTTGTGATTCTCACATCACTCGGCCCTCAGGCTTTGTTTTTCTGAAAAGCCCTTTTCTTCACTTTTTCTCTCAGCGCACATCTCTCTATTCTTCAATCTCTCATTTTTTTATTCCTTCCCTGGGTGGTTGATGGATAAACAAGAAGTTGCGAGCTCTTGCCCCTAGCATGCTACTAGATTCTCTTTCTTCTGCTTACAGCCAGTGAGTTCCTCCCACAGAAGGGTTGCGCTAAGACTGGGTGTGTAGCAAATCTGCAGCTGACATCGGTTGACGATACTCTGCTGAGGAGTTTGGATGTGATCAGATCTGTCCAGATGAGGGAGTGAAATATCTTGATCCATTCCAGTTCGTGCTTCGCACTTGGCTCGATACCTTGTTGCTTGGAGGATGAGAGAGCTTTCTGCCCTTTTGCGGTTAGCTTCAGTGGTGCCCTTTTCCGGCAGGTATGATGCCCTTTCTGGCAAGTGCGTTGATAAAGGGGAAAAGACAGAAAACCTGACTCAACTGTGCCCCTAGTTCATCATTTTGACCATTTTTTATTTTTGGCTTCTGCTAAAACAATTTTAACCAAAATGAGAGTTAGATTAACACGCTTGTTCGATTTTCTGATTTGAAATCATGCAAATCAGGTTATAAGCACTGACAATTTTCCTTTTTTGGGTCCAAGAAATGGTCCAGTTTTAGAAAAATAGAATAATTTTCGAGAGAATTAGTCAACCTCATTAAAAATTCTCAAAAACTATTTTTGCAAATGGCCACCGCTCGACCAATGCAGGATTTACTCTTGAGATGCACAACCTCAGATCCAAAATAATGGAAAATTGCCCCTTGTCTGAACGGCACTGCATGGCAACTGAAAGTTGCCCCTAGTCTGAATAGCACCGTAGCACTGCACGGCAACGGAAAGTTGCCCCTAGTCTGAATAGCGCCGCAACACATGGCAACCAGTCCTTACAGTGACCATTACCACCGAACTCTCGGATACAGAGAAGACAAAGACGATCAGAACCATTACATGGACATAGTCAAATTTGAAGTGTTTTACAGCTGGACTTCAGAATAAAGTTGCCTACGTATCCCAAACATGGGAATCAAGACTTACGTAGTTCGGGGGATAAGGTACACTCGGGTATTAACCTCTCATTTTGGGCTCTCACTTTTGCCAAGGCCGCCCTTCCGGGTTTTCAACCTTGCGAGCTTTGTTCTTCTTTTCTTTTCAATTCTTTTCATTTTTTTTCTTCTTTTTTCTTTTTCATTTTTTCTTTTCATTTTTCTTCTTTTTTTTTTCTTTGCATTTTTTTCTTTTTTTTTTTGTTCTTTTTGTTCTTTTTCTTGCTCTAACTTTTGCCTGGGTCGCCCTTTCGGGTTTTCGGCCCAGCGAGCCTCTCAAGGATAAAAGTGTAGCTTTGTCCATATTGAATAGTTTGAGATCTCGAAGTCATCTGAATCCAGGAGAATGGCTGTTGTTCGCTGATGATGTAGAAGTCCATCCAATGGAGGTGAATTTGCCCCTAGTGTTGTGGATAGGAACTTGGTTGTTCTTCAGCAATACTTTCTTCTTTCCTCCCTTTTGGGATTTGGCGTTCTTGCTGATCTTCATTAGCTTGAGCAATGACCCCATTTTTGACTTTTCGAGCACATCTGACATTTTTTGCCCCTAGTTCGAGGGGTGCTTCTTATCTGGCTTTGCAAGCTTTCTTTTGATTATTTCTGACCTCCTTGCCCCTAGTTCATGGGCTGCTTCAAATCTGGCCACACAGGCTTCACATTGTGTTTGACCGTTGAACATTCTGAATCCAAGTTCAAGGTTTGAAAGCAAAAGGGGTCGAGTCTTGAGCCTAAGAACGATCGTAGGTTGCACAATCTCAAGAGCGATTCCACACAGGTCTTCGCAGGATCGCGCAAAACATTTTTTTGAAATTTTTTAAGAAAGCGACAAATCGCTCGCGCTTAAGACATGTAGAACCAATCTGGATCAAGCCAGGGTCCTTCTCAGTACTCACATTAACAAACATGATTTCATTCATTAAGGGCTTAGCATGCCTCTCTTTCTCTCAATTGATCAAATTTTTGCAAAACCCGAGGAATTCATTCATCTTCGTTTTCATCTCAATGTTCAAAAAGGTTTTGAAAAACTTAGGTTGATGTAATGACTTAAAGGCACAGAAAAGCAGGTGAAAAGCACTGCCGTTTCGTTCAAGTTTGCTGGCACAACAGGCTCAAAGCAGAAACAAGCACAAAAGTATGAAAACCATAGCTGTTTCAATTAGATCTTCTGGTGTAACTGGCTCCCCGGCAGAAACAGACTCAAAAGAAATCGAAAAGACAAACACAAAACAAAATAGTGATATTCGAGGTAACGCCCCCAGGATCACCTGACTCTAACAAAACATGACTGACTCGATACAACAAGACAGACCCAACTGACTCAGTATGAAAAGACTGACTCTATACAACGGGACAGACTCTATACGACATAACAAAACTGACTCAATACCCGAGTCAGAAAGTACAAAAACCAGCATTCGCAAATGCTCAAAACAGTGCGTGCCATACGCCACATCTGGAGTAAATCGAGCGCCATCCGCAGGTGGTTCATCCCTCGATCACATAGTCACATTATCCCCCATAAGTTCATTGATCAAGTGCCGATAGACTTTGCAAGACTGGTGTGGCGATGACCCTGTTGTCAAACAGATCCTGTACATCATGGCGCAGACGAAAGCAACTGTCAGTGTCATGACCAGTTTGTTGATGGTAGGCACAGTACTTAGTCTGGTCATGCTTTGGAGGAAGAGGATCGGGTAGAGGCCGTTGTTCCAACGGTTTCAGATGTCATTTCCGAAGTAAGACCTCTAGAGCCTTTAACAAAGACATATAAAGTGGGGGTAAAAACCCTCTTGACTCGAGGTGGATATTTGGTTTTTTGTGAGCTACTTCCGGGCGCACCGGTGAATGGGGTCGCTATTTTTGATGTGGTGGTGGTGACCATGGCCACTTCAGAAGATCTTGCAGCTGCATCACCATTGGTGGTCGCATTCGAACTGCGGGAAAACGCCCTCCTGGGCTGCTCCTCCTCCTGGTCAATGAGGCCCTGCCTCATAGCATCTTCGATTTGCACCCCAATCTCATATAAATCTGCAAAGGTGGGTAGGGGGAGAACGATCATTTTTTGCATGAGCTTGGGCTAGAGGTTGCGCACAACCATCCGAATCTGATCTTTGTCAACGGGCCTGATGGTCATCATCGAGGCTTTAGTCCTCCAGCGAGTCACAAAATCGGAGAAGCTCTCCTTTGGCTCTTGGCAAGTGACTTCAAGATCACGAGTTGTGACCTCGATCTGTGTGTTATAGGAGTATTGAGCAATGAAGGCCTCAGCCATCTCTTTCCAGTTCTGTTTCACAGAGTTCACCAATTTCGCATACCAGATTGCGGCTATCCCAGACATGGTTCGGCCAAATAATGACAGCTTCTTGACTGTGGTCAAGCCCATTGGCCTCAGGATATCAGAAAACAGGTAGAGGTGCACCATTGGGTCTCCAGAACCATCGAAGCGGTCGATATGTGGCATCTTGAACCGGTTCGGCAGTGTCACGGCCGAGTCAGTGTACCCATCCTCAATGTCCGGAATGGACTTCACACCTTGAGATTTCTTGAACAGCTCTTCAAGCTTGCTCACTTTTAATGCTGTGGAGTCCACCTCGAACTCAAAGGGGGAGTCTGGTAGATTGATAGGTGTGGGTACCTTGGATAGTTGAGGTAGAATCGGGGACGGAGGTGGCCCCGTTGGGATGTCTGTATCCTCTTGGACATTTTGGACATTTGCCGTCTCCCCGGGTATTGGGACTCTTGGTGGGGGAGGAACCTGGTGTGAAGCAGATGCTCCGGTTTGCTGTTGTAGCCTGGCAATTAACTCTGCTTGTTGAGCCATGACCTCGGCCTGTTGTTTGGCAAATTCGGCTTGACGAACAGCATCCTGCTGCATGGTTTTCATACTTTCTTGGAGTTGATGCATCATCTTCTCCATTCCTGCCATACTGCCCTGATCTAACTGATCTATCGGTATATCTGTCTCTGTGGTAAAAGCAGATATCTCAACCCAACTGCACACAGGTGAGATGGATAATGACTACTGATCTGAAGACTGTTGAACTGATGATCTGTGCCTGACTGGCCTATTTACCCTGCCTCTGGCGAAGGAACACTGATTTGCCCTTGAACTGAATCTCTGACCTGACAAAGTCTATCAGCACAAGCCCAATGTACCGGGGGATATTGGAGCCTTCTGAAGCTATAGTTCCACGACTACCTTGCAAAAGAGAAAACAGACAGCATCTCAGCTTGATTTCACCAGAACAGGTATAAGCATAGCTGAACGACTGTGCTCTCTACTGAATTCTACCCAAAACTCTGCCAGTAAACTGATACCCTCAGGTAAAACTGATTCTTTCAGGAAAAACTGATTCCCCCCAAAATACTGATGCCCTCAGGCCTGATACCCAGACTTGCGAACCGATACATGCATTCCTGTAGAGGCATACTCTAAAAACATATAGCAAACAAGTGAGAGCCAAAACACCCCTATGTTGGGGTAGGGTTTCCCCGTCCTATTTTGTTAGGAGCTAGGGTTTCACTACGCACGCAGCGGTTTCAAAAACCTATAATCGGGTAAGCAACCTGTCCTAGCTTGGAATAGTCACTATGGATTCCGAATATGCACTAGGTCGAATGGTAAAAAAGGGTGCCCCGGTAAAAACCAGGGTTTGTGTTCCCATCGTGGCAGAGCCCGTAACCAGTCAGCCTTATGGCACGCTTCTCAAAGCGAGCCTCCGACAAACCGTTCAGGAATAGCAGATGGCAAACACGGTGTCCTAGGCACACCAATGCAAATGCAATGCAAAGAAACACATAAGTGTAATCAAAATAAGATATCATGAGTTTGAGTCAAGTTCTCTAAGTCCCTAGCAGAGTCGCCAGAAACTGTAGACGTCCCCGAAAGTCCCGGGAAAATCCCGTTTTGTTCGTTGGGCTCACTACAGTTCCGACTCGATGTCACGGTTCTGAATCTAATCTCGCAAAGTGCAATGCAAGATTGATAAATCACCAAAGAGTTCAAATCCGTCAAATCGTTTTGAAAAACTGATTTTAGAAAGAAGTGCCAAACATGGATTGCTTTGCCAGATACAGAGTCGCCACCTAAATATTTTATTTTTGGGGAATTTAGGAAACCCTGACTCGTGCCTAAGGCCACGTGTCCATCATCACCAAAGTTGCCTCGGCTCGGGAACTTGGGTACGATTGGGGAAGGTCATTTCATGAGCACCCCCGCTCGCCCGATCAAAGATCGGCCACTACTAAGCATGATATCTTGTTTTTGAAAACACATGTGCTCTTATTCCGGTTATTAACCTAGAATTACTATGTGATGCGCACAGCATACAAGTATAGACTAGATTGCCTAAGTTGGAACAAAACATCACATATCCGTTTGTTTTGAAAATGGATTGAAGTTTGCTACTCGCAAGTAGGCTAAAACACGGGTTTCGACGAATTATTCCAATTCAAGCAACCCAACCTTCACCCACAGGTATTTAGGCAGTTATATCACATAAGCACATAGCCTCATGGTAAGCATGCTATCATGGCAGTCACTCACACGCATGCAAGGATGATAAAGCATAAACACTTACCGAGTACTCCGAGCCAAAGAAAGAAGCTAATTAGAAAACATGCATGAATCCTAACTATGCTGAGATGCCTAATGCAACACATGCAAGAATGCAACTAAGATAGGCTCGGCTATTCTAAGATGGCATGTGAGACGCTACAGGTAACAGGTATTCAACTTGGAATTGAAATACGATGCAGTTAGTATGATGCGCCGAGCCCGGTGCATGCAAAACAGATGAATGGATGCAAACATACGAGCGTGAGGATGCTAATTGAAACGTGCCCTAAAACTAACTATCATGAGCTGGTAAATAAAAGGGAGAAAGACGTGGGGTTGGAAGACATACATCACACACACACACACACACACTTATTACAACATTGCCCTCTCTCGGAGGGTCCGAATAAATAATACGACACCAACTAGCTAATCTAAGCTAATCTAATTAAGCTAGTTATTACACAACCAAAATGAATAACAAATTACAGCTAATTATTACACAACTCTAATTAATTAACAAACTAACTAAGTAAGCAATTAAACTAGCATGCAAACTACATGAATGTGGACTGCCTCAGCTCTGCCTTGAATGATAAAGGATCCATGCATGCTCGAGTCGCCTTGCACGGAAATCCATCGCGATGCCTCGACTCGCCTTTGTTTGCAATTGATTTCAGAAACTTGCACAAAGCTCCAAGGAGATGAAACTCTACCCTGGGAATCTAGGGGGAGGCTGCCGACCAGCTATAGGCATTGGAGACCACCTACCGACCACCCTTAGTGGTGAAAACCAGAAAAGGTGGTCGGCCTGCCAAAAAACCTGGTTGGCCGACCAGTTTCTTCTCCTGGTTTCTGCATTTTCTACAACAAAGGCAAGAGAGAGAGAAAGCAAGGTATTTGCAACATATGTGTGCAGGACCACTCTCCCCATTATTGCATAAGCTCTAGGGAGTGTAGTCCTTGATCCTCGGGCCACCAATCACGCATCTCGATGCATGATGGCCGAGGAGTCGGATTGCACGACTCAATGTGAAATGAATGCACATACAAACACATAAATGCCTAAACTCCATCATGTGTTAGTCAAGAGTGTCGGCGACCGAGAATCAAGGCACGTTTCATCACTTGGAGTATGAAACGTCCCTCGTTTCCCGTGTTTGGACTAACTCCTATTCCAGACACAATGCAATAAGTAGAATGGCATGCACAATGCGACCTCAAGCATGCAATCCTAAGGCGATGCAACCAAGTCATGCAAACATACAAAGGATGACGTGCAAACATGCAAACTAGCATACGCAATGCTACGAACTAACAATGGCATACTCAATGCACATGATACTATATGTCATACACAATGCACATGTGAAGACTATCATACACAATGAAGTGAACATGGCATGCGCAATGCAATGATCAAACATGTGACAACGCGGCATACTCAATGCTATGAACTACAATGGCATACTCGATGCAAAATGGACTTAAACCAAAATGAATGGGCCATAGCCACACCCAAATCAGTGGCCATACATGATGAAAATGAGGCAACAAAACACATGCAAACATGCAAGATGCAAGGGCCCAAAGCCTAGGGCACAAGATACAACTGTATGAAAGCATGGAAAAGATGAAATATGGCGTACAACAACACATGTTCCAGCTCTGAAATGACATACAAAATGGTCCCGAATCATGCAAATAACTCATGTTATGCATGTTGAATGGCCCAAATACCGAAACTAGTGAAGTGCATTACACTAGAGGTATGCAAAGAATTGCCCAAATGAACAAACCAACCCCAAAAAGTCCCTATGCAGGTCCAAAACAGTGGCAAAATGGACTAAGATGATGGCTTGAAATGCACAAAAATGAAGCTCATGCAATGGCCCATAAATGAGGTATACAAGCACGACTCTCAAACGCATTTAAAGAGTAGAAAACATGGGAACATGGCACAAGTATAGGCTCTGAAATAACATGCTCAATGATGTCAAGACATGGAAACACCTCAAGTTAAGCATGCAAGGGGCTCCAAAATTCAAGGCTAGGCAAGGATATTACACTACAAGTATGTATGGAAAGCATCATTCGACCAAGAGGCCTCAAAACAGAGCTAAGGCAGCCCAAAATATGAACAAAATCAGTTTGAAGTATGGCCAAAATATGCTAGAATCAATGGCCAAAACAACATGCAATGTAAGCTAGTGAGCATGGTTTACACTACAAGCATGTGAAGCATTCAAGAGGCCACTAAACCAGCCAAAGACAGAGCTATGATATACCAAAGAATGACCAAAAACCCACTAAAACATGACCAATACATGCAAGAATGACATGCTCCTTTGATAAGCTATGAAGATGATTATTCGACACATGCAAGAGGCAAACATGAGGTGACCAAACCAGCCCTAGATAGAGTCTAGGCAGGTTCTAAAAGTCACTAAAAAGTGCCTGAACTAGGCCTCCAAATGGTATAAACATATGCTCCTTTGGTAGGCAAAAAATGTTAGTAAACAAGACAACAAGAGAGAGGGTCACCCCTCTCTGATTTAGGCCCTCCAAACCACATGCTCACCACTGAAAATCCACTGGATTTCAGTGGTAGGAAGGCCAAGCAAAGATCAAATCAAAGGCTTTATGATGTGGCACAAAACAAGGCTATTTAAAGCATGTAAAAGGGGAGATGACCTTCAACACCAAAAATGGTCTTAAACAAACATCAAAAGGACCTCAAAAAAAGAATTTTTTCAGTTGACAACAAAGCTCAAATAAGCATGCAAGTTTGGCTAAGAGAGTGATCAAGACAAAGCTTTAAAAGGGGGAAAAGAGATTACCCTTGAAGCTCAGCAAAACCAGCAACTTTTCTAGCCTAAAACCAACTCTTTAACCTCTGAAAATACCCTCCAAGAACCTCAGATCAATGGTGGAGGTGTGTGGCTATGAGGTGTGGTGCAATAGGCCAAGAACAATGCACTTTTTGAACCCAAAATGTAGAGATATAGAGAGGGATATATATTTTTGCCTTAAACAAAATTTTTTTGAACCTGGTATAAGGAGAGGGAGGCCCTCGTTTATAGAGGAGCAAAGGTTCAAGCATTCTCAAGAAGCTAGAATAAGGGTTCAAGCTTCCTCAAGAAGCTAGAGCAAAGGTTCAAGCTTCTTCAAGAAGCTAAAGCAAGGGTGCAAATCCTCCATACACGTGTATGGAGGATATAGTTTGTGCCTTCCAGCTGGCACAGCTGGCATCCACTAAGTCAGACAAAATAGGAGGAAACTGGCCGACCAGAAAAGGTGGTCGGCCGACCACTTTCCCTGGTCAGCCAACCAAGGCAAGTGGTCTCCCACAAAACAAGGTGGTCGGCAGGCACAAAAGGTGGTCTCCACATTGAAAGCAAATCAGTGGTATGGTGGGAGACCAGTAAATGTGGCCCAAAGACCAAGAAAACCAACTTCCTGAGCAGAAAACCAGCTGGCGGAGAGAGAAGTGATTTCCAAGGGAAATGCTGGTCTCCCACCCTTGTACCACCTTCTAAACAGGGAAAACAAGGGTTGTGCCAAAAAAGAACCAACACGGATGCAAAATGAGAGTTCGGGAGGCAAAGCGCGCGGCCAGGTGCCCCGAAAACTGGATGTTGAGCACCAAAGGTAGCGTATGAGCACAATAGTGGTCTCCCGGACCACAGTGTCCCTCTAGACAGAGGAAACAAGGTGTGTTCCAAAAACTGTGCCAAACGGAGAATGTTAAGCAGTCCCGAATCGTGGCGCGCGGCCGACGGCTCCGAAAATTGAAAACTGGTCTCCAAACGGGAACAGTGGCCTGCGACCACGAAAAGTAGCCTACGGCCACTGAGAGATGGTCTACAAGACCTGTCCCTCCCTCCGGGAAGAGAAAGCAAGACCTGGTCCGCAAACCAAGGCAAAGCATAAAAGGGTCCCAAGGTCCGGGGGTAAGGACCTCAGCCGAAACTCCGAAACCTCAGAACGAGCACAACATGCGCAATCACCGAGCGCTCAATCGATGACGTCTGAGTCTTGAGGTCGGTCAAAAATGGGGTGTCTACAGCACCCTTTTGAATACTTCCAACATTTCCCAACAGCGTATCTTTGTAGTCCGTCCAAACATCAACTGGAAAGAACCGGTCCACAACTTCTATCCCGTGACAAACGTACTCTTTGTCCTTGCCACCAACGAGTTTGAATCTCATTTTCTTTAGCATCCAAAACCGGTCGGACTGGTCAGGATCAACAATCCAAGTCTCAGGATTACCCTCGTCAACTCCAATAAATATCTTGTCAGGTGTGGGGACGGAATCTGACGGACTATTATCATTTATGATGAAAAACAAAACGTGGTGGACCACAGCTTCCTCTTTAGCAACTTGTCCCAATTGAACATTCCCAATTAATTTTATACCCTTAACCATGACCTTGTCTGATTGACGGTCACTTCTCTTATTACCCAACTCAATATCATTAAGCAATCTCGTCACACCTTTATTATCAAATTTAACGTCCCTTAATTGTTCATCGTATAGTTGTAACTTCCTTACTCCCCTCTTAGTTCTCTTAATATATCGGGGAATATTCTGAACATAACATCGGCGATGAACATATGCCGCCTTAAAAGGTGCATGACCACGGTAACTCCGCTTATACCCACTCATTGCCGATGTCCTTGACCGGCGGTACGCAAGGGGAGTCCGATACTGGTTGCTCATACCTCCTTCTATTTTTTATAAAACACTCCAAATTTTTTATCCTACAAATTCTGGTGATTCTCTTATCTCTGCTAACTCTTCTGTTCAAACACATTAGCTTTGATATTTTTTACCTCTGCTCCTCGTACCCACGAACAAACTTCGCCGGAGCTGCTTGCCGGCTCTCTTCCCACAGTCCTATTTGCCATGTCAAAAAGCGATCTACACACATTTGAGTGAACTGCGCGTAATTCTCGGGATACTTTTCTAAGGAGTACAACATTGTATACCAAATAAATCAACAAAAAAGACAAAAAGAAAATGAGGAACGAAACAAGGTACCAGAAAGCAACTTCACCACAATAGCTATCCCACTGTAAAAGCATATTCCTCTCTGCCATAAAATATTTTATGGTACTAAATATATAGCAAAACTGGCCCGCATGTAAGGACGAAGATTCCCCATTCAAAATAATTCAAACACATTTATTTTCCCGCTTTTGCTTTATGTCTATCATTCTGACAGCATCTATTCTTTACAACCATGCAAACCACCAGAAAAGCAACACGTGTATAGCACTATCTGGCAAAGGAATCAAAAATACTCACACCACTCACACCTGGGCTTGGGTGTGACTTCCTTTTAACCACATCCATACACGTGTCCATAAGTACATCAATGGACGGCCTAGATCAGAGAGAGAGAATTCAAGAATGAGATCCATACAACCCAGAAGAAGGTGCTGGTTTCCCTGAAATGAACCCAAGCCGTTGGATTGATCTATTGCACAAATCCAAGAAAACTGCTCCGTTCATTGTGTCGGATTCTAAAGCCTACCTTGACCATGACATGTTTGTTGTAATGCCAGGTCCAACCATTGCTGCTATCTCTATGGTATTTGAAGATGCAAAGCATGAAGATGTATACCAAACCTGTATCCATGGATTCCTAGTTATTGTGAAGATTTCAGCGTGTCATGTATGAAAATTGTCGGTTTCTTTAATTTTGCTACCTTTTCTTGAGCTTTTTCATGCTCGTGTTCTCTCATGTATAGAAAGATTTTTGTTGGGTGAATTGAATTTGGAAAAGAAACTGTTTGGTTGTAATGAAAATGGAGAAAGAATAATGAGAAAAACACTCATTGCAAAAAAAAAAAAAAAAAAAAATCATGGTGGCGACTATGGTTTGAGCTCCGACCAGATATTTCATGGTGGTCAGGCAAGAATGGGTTGCAATTAGAATGCATACCATGTTTTGTGCGTTTCTGGTTACTCTGTTTTTTTTTTTGTTTTTAATTTTTTTTTCTATTCTACGATCAGACTATTTTTCTGTTCTCATTTTTTTTTTTGGGTTCAATTTTCTCTGGTTTGGTCAAAAACACAGAAAAAATTATGAGCAAATCAGATAAAATTGGTTAAAACACAGAGAAATTTATGAGCAAACCAGACAAAATTTCAATCCATGAAAATTTGAAAACACAGAAATTTTAAAAACATAGAGGACATGAAAGAAATTGAGCAAACCAGATAAATTTGTCTAAATTTCTCTGTGTTTTGAATTTCTCTGGATCAAAATTTCTCTAAAAAAAATATTGATAGACCCCAATATTGCATGTTATTTATCCTATAAAATCTTAATATCAGAGATTTTAAAAATAAATTCCCCTAAAAAAAATTGACTTATAAAAATTACCAAATGCTATCTCAAAAATATATATTAAAAAAAATTATCACTTTTACTTTTTCACAATCCTATATTATTCTTAAGTTTTAATTTTCATTTTTGAGTCTTTCAATTTCGAGTCGATAGATATTAAAAAAAATAGGTCAATATTTCTTACCTTATTAAAAAAATAAATATAAAAGTGAAAAAATATCTAATCACGTTACAATAAATTAAAAGGGTATTACATTGACACCTCTTGAGATTTCTGTTTAATACAAATCCCTCTTGCATTTGAAAAATTACATTCATCTCCCTGGGGTTTGTAATCTCATTACAAATTACCCTTCGGATTACTGATGTCATGCCCTAAAATTTTTTAAATGACTATCTTGTCATTTTTCTTACCATTTCTTCTTTTTATCAACATGACTACATTTGACAACTTTCCATCATTAAATTCTACCTGGACATATTCTTATTAAGTGATGATATATAAACATCAATTTTAGGGTAAATTACACTAACACTCCCTGAGGTTTGATCCAATTACATCTCACACCCTAATGTTCTAGAAATTACATTTACACCCATGTGGTTAATAGTCTCATTTCACAAACCTCCTACTTATATAAAAGGCAACAACTCCTAGTAGAAAAATAGAGAAAATTTCATTAAAAAATAATAATAATAAAGCAAAGGAAAGGAAAAAAAGAAAAAAGAAAAAAATAAAGGAAGTAAAGCAAAGCAAAGCAAGAAAAGAAATAGTGCATGAGTTCAATGTCTTCATTCCATCTAAATAATTTCAATGTCAGGGGGTTAGTGTAATTTCCCAAATGTCTTGGGATGATATGTATTAAACTCAAACCTCAGGGGTGTCAGTGTAATTTATCCTAAATTTTATATAGAATTTTCAAACATAATAATGTAACTTAATGGTAACCTTTCACTTAAAACAAAACAACCATAAACATGATTTATATTTACAATAATATCAGTATCACAATATTTTTATGATATTTTTTTTTGTATAATATTTTTATATATGAATATAAATTTCATTTTTATTTCCACCATTATACCTAGATAGATCAATTTAATATGGATATATTTAAGAAGTATAAAATTTGTACAAATTGTTTTTAAAAAATCCATTGAATACAACAAAATAAGATAATGTATTGAATTTTTGTATTAGATTTTATTTTTATTTTTTTAATTGGTGAATTTAAAAAAAAATCAAAAAATATTATACTTCTTAAGTATATCTAGATTAGGTGTATCTAAAAAATAAATAAAAAATCAGTAAAAATAAAAAAAAAAACACAAAAAAAAAAAAAACTCAATTTTTTGTGTGAGTTAAACCAAAGAAGATGATTGTTATTTCCCTTGAAATGACATGAACAAAATATTTATATTATTTTATATGTATAAAGGCTAAGGGACAAGTATGTCATTTTAATCTAACAGTAGGTAAGTATAATTTTTCAAATGTGATGAGGGATCTGTATTAACTAGAAGCATCAGGGGGTGTCAGTGTAATTTACCCAAATTAAAAATAGTTGATAGGGAATGAAAGACAAAGAAATTATTTGAGAATAATAAATTATTTAAATTTGTCATTTCTTACATCTAATTAAAATGAAATTTTACTTCAAGAAAGAAATTATTTGAAAATAATAAAAAACTCAAATAATTTGTTATGTATTACATCTAAAATCTATATCTCCATCTTGGTTTCTCTCATTTAAATTATTTTTATTAAATTAAATATTAAAATTAATTTAAACAAGAAACATGTATATTCTTTCTTACTTTCATTAATGGTTGATTTATTTTTTTTTAAACTTATAAATGTTCAAAAAATAAATACAACGTCAAGGAAATAAAAAAAATTTGTGAGAAATAAAATGATAATTTAATATATAGGTAAATTGCACTTAGTTCCCTTGAGATTATGAATAGTACTTAAAGGGTATTATGGTCATTTGCACAATCAAGTTAACATCGTTTGGGCTAAACTAATGGGAGGAGGAAATCTTGACAATATCAGAAAAAGTAAAGGAAGTTTTTGTAATTATTGAAATCACATGAGAGGTCCCTATAATTGTTAGAAATCTTAGGGGAGGTAACTGTAATTTATCATCTTTTTTTTTTTTTATCAAATCATATGACATATCAGGTCTATTTGTTGCAGCTTTAAATGGATTGACTATAATTATTTTAATTTGAAAGTTTATGCCGGATTGTTTGATATAGTTTGTGGTTAAATAAATTGAAAAAAAATTAATAGTTACTTAGAAGTTGAATGGGTGATACTTTTGTTTTTGCTTTATGATTATTAATTTTTAAATTATAATAAATTTCACCAAATAAGAACTATAGCGTGTTTGGGCCGGAAGTAAAATTTTGGAAGCAATTACCCTCAACTTTATTTATTTATTTAGTTTTTGGTCTATAGTGACAACAACAACAATTTGGAAGACCGAATACCCTTGCCTGTCAATTTATCTGCCCAGTAACTTTTTCAGCAAGTTGCAGAAGTGATTGATAGTAATGTAGGGAAAAAGTAGAAATAAAAAAAGAATAAGGGTAAAAAAAAATTAAAAAGTTTGTTAAAACAATAATTTGTACTTCTCACTTAGGGGTATAAACCGTTTGATTTGAATGGTGTTGAGAGTAAATTTAGCACTAAATTGATTAGTTTGGTTTTGATGGTTGAGAAACCAATATAGACAGTATATTTTGAATTGATATTATTGATTTTGTCGATTTGATGTAGAAGAATAATTTGCTTAAATGTTAAAGAGTTTTATAAAAACTTATAGAATCTTACATTAAAAATAAATGAAAAAAATGTATTAAAATTGCTCTATAAATGTTTCTTTCCCTAATTTTATCCAAAAAAGTGTAGTATATTAGTCATTTATCATATAATTTTCAAAGAATTAAAATATAAAAATATTTTAATATAATATAATATTCAGTCGGTTCAATTTGTATTGGTAAAAAAAAGTTTGAAAACCAAAACAGACCACATGTTATGAAAAACATACCGAAAATTAAAATTTGGGTCAATTTCGATTCGTCGGTTCAGTTCCATCGATTTTTCCTACAACCGTATTCTCACCAATATATTTAACAACATCCTTATATCCTTAATTAACAACATCCTTAATTAACAACATCCTTATATCCTTAATTAACAACATCCTTATATCCAAACCAAATCAATCATTGGATCTTAAGTCATATACTCCTGTACAAATATTTTCCGCCAATTAACCCTTTAATACAAACCTTTTCGTTCAAATATATATAGACATTAACCAAGGAGGCTAGCCCATTTAGCCACAACTCATGGATTGTGTGTTATATTTAATATTCATTATTATGACAGTAATTCAAGAGTTCTCTCTCTGGTTTGAACTTTTTTTGTATTAATTATGTGGTATAACATATATATGAATCAAAAAAATAAAATTAAAATAGACTTTAATAGCTTTTATTTCTTTTTATTAATCAATAAGAGATTAATTACAAATATATGAACCATTATAATAAATTGGACAATCAAAATCCAACACTACACCAAGCCTAACAACCATAATTGCCCATCCAACAATACATCAAGTCTAAACTTGGAAAAAATAATTATGTATAACCCCGTAATGGGAAAGAAATAAACACCATAAAATATATTAAACTTCTTTCCATAAAAGTTGAATCCACACCCTCGTACCACAAAGTAGTGTTGTCAAAGGCCTTGAGGTTACTTAATCCCAAGGGGTTGCCCTAGTGGGTGCAGCTTGGGGTTTAGGGGTCTATTCCCTCAAAATCTCAAGTCCAACTCTCACTAGGTGCTATAAACTTCTTAGGCCCACGCCTGTGAGTTATGCTTGATATTTGTCCGATCCACGTGGAGGGGGCATTTTGCGTAGATCACAGGATTAGTCAAGATGCACGTAAAATGGCTCAGACACCCAATCATAAAAAAAAGGCCTCCGTTACTTGGGAGTTTCTATTTACACCACACTATTATACACAACAAATTATAATATTCTGATGAGGGACTTACGTGTAGGTCTTAATAAGTGGACTTATTGTCCAATAGGTCCTATGATAATTAACGACATTTTTCATTAAACACTATTAAAAAAATGTCACTAACTGTTAATTTTTAGCGACAACACGAAAATTGTCACAAAAAATGTCACTAATTATAGGTTTTAGTGACAGTTTAAAAAAATCGTCATAAAAAGTGTCATTAATTCACAATTTTTAGTGACAATTTAAAAATTCGTCACAGAAAAATGTCACTGATTGTAAGTTTTAGCGACAATTTATAAAACCATAATAACAAAAAGTCACTAATTGTCAATTTTTAGTGACATATGTAAAAAATCGTCATAAAAAAAATTATTTTTAGCAACGATTTTACCATTTTCAATAAGACTTGATGGGAATTAAGTCTAACTATTAGGACTTATTGGTAGTTTACCCTATTTTGATTACAAATATACCATTAACCTTAAGTTCAATTACTTTTGAGTATATAATTTATGTTAATACTAAAAATAATTTCTTTATATACATATCCTGTCAACCATTATCATCGCCCTTCTCCTTCTATGCCTAACCACCACCCTTTCTCTTCCATACGCCACCTTTACCATCACCGCTCTATCCTCTCTCATTCTCTCTACCTCTCTATATAACTCTAAACATCTCCAACAAAAGAATTGTGATGGAGAAATTTCTTTAACTTGGATTGGGTCATAACGAGATGGGCCTAAGTAAGAAGTCCAAAGGAAAACATGTGACCCATTATGACGCAGTGGTATTGCGATTTAAGGTTTAGATATCGTTCTAGGGAGGACTTTTCGAATCCACAAGAAAAACAAGCTTGAATCCACAAGTGATTAAGAAAATTTAAATTTTTATTGATGAAAAAATTGATTTTTCCAATAGGTTTACATCTATATTTATAAAACACTAAACCTTGGAAAACAAATAACACAAAATAAAGGAAATGATCAAATAAGTTGATTCATGCTAAACCAAAAATAAAAAGATCCTATCTTGTTAGTCAAATAAACTCACTAAGGCCTCGTTTGGAAAGTTGGTTATTTTAGTTTTTATCTATTTTAGTAGGTTAAAATATTTGTATTTGGGAAGGGGGTTAGATTTTTTTTAGTTGAATATGATATTTGTGAGAGAAAAAGTAAAATAATTATGAGTTTGATTTGTGACATTTTCTCTTGTTAGCTATTTTAACTTATTTTGTCTTGTTAGCTATTTTAACTTATTTTGTCTTTTTGTGGATTTTAGTCAAAAAAAGAAAAAGAAGAAGAAGAAGCTAAGATTGGCTTCCCAAACACCTCCTAAGTAAGAATAACCAAACATAAGAGATCGTATCTTGCTAATCAAGAAAATGAAACATGCCCAAACAAGCGGCACTAAATATGGAATTAAAATAATTCAAAATCTCTTAACTTGTGATTTTTTTTTTTTGCTTATCCATTTGTTCTAGAAATTCTTGAGCGCATTGCTCTACATCAGTCCCCTCTCCTTTAAAAAAGAAGGGTAAACTACCAATAGGTCTTACTTTGAAGACTTATTACCCAATAAGTCCTACTTTGGAGACTTATTACCCATTAAGTCCTATTGATAAATTTATTAAGTGATAAAGATAAATTTATCAGTCTTTTATTTTTATGAATAAATTTATAGTGATAAATTTATCAGTCTCTTTGTTTTTATGAATAAATTTTTAGTGATAAATTTATCACTCTCTTATTTTTATAGTGTTAAATTTATTAGTTAGGACCTGTAGGTAAATAAGTCTAGTTAATAGGACTAATTGGTAAGTACCCCTTAAAAGAACTCGTCCACAAGATAAATATAGGAACTGCATGGGACTTAGTTATTTGTTTTGTATAAACACTATTGTGATTTTGGAAGATTTTGAACAAACCTAGGTTTTGGTTTAAAATCAAAAGAAATGTTTACAAATGGATGTATTGAAAATGGTTATGGGAGTGAATATGAGGTTGTGTTGTAATAAATTGTTGATTTTGTCATTTGGGTTGGATTTTGGAAGAAAATGAAGTTTGCCTTAAAATGTCTCAAATATTTATTTTGTGTAATAAATGGAATTGGTATTGAAAATGTGAAATTGGATGGATGTTTATATAAATGGTGGAGTTGGATATGTATTATCACTCACATATGGAAATTTGAATGGTTTATCTGTCTTAGAAAGTGTATATCTATTTAGAAATATCTGTTTTAGGCTATCGGTAGAGGATAGCTATGATTGTTGTATAAATTGCATAAGGATTGAGTGAATTGAAACTGATTTCTCATTCATTGTCATTGAATATGACTATGTTTTTAAATACATTATATATGTATGTGATTGTGAGAAAGGGGATGAATTTGAGAAGCATGTGTGTAACACCGAAATTAAGTTGGCCAGTGTGTCCAGTGTGAAAGTCCCAAAAACCGCACACATATATGAGTGCCGATTTTCGCTGACAAAATATCCGTAAAATGGCAAATAGAAGTGATTGTATGATGGTTGCACTGGTTGGAAACCTATTAAGTTGTATTCTTAGTTTGGTTGTCTGAATGAAATGGAACTGATTTCATAAATTGAAATATACAGTTGGTACTACATGGTTTGCAAAATAATTATGAAATGGTTTATCAATGGCATTGTATATGCATATTACCCTTATATTTTCGTTAAGTTTCATATGTTGTATTGGAATATTTATACTAGGCTTTGGCTTACCCTATATGGGGAAACCATTTTCAGGTGTTGGTGATATGCCTTCGCTAAGGGCTTAGCATGGGAGGACCTTGGAGCTGAAGGCTCATCCTGTTATTTTGCTTTTATTTGTGTTTTGAACAAGACTCGGGCTTAGACTTGTATTGGATTAAGAATCCACCTTTGTTGTACCCAAGCAGTGATTTGGAAAGATATAAGCCTTTAGGGCATATGATTACCTGTTCAGCTTTTATTACATTATTACTGTTTGGTAACACATGTTGTAGATTCAAGATGTATTATTTATGAATGTATAATGCATGTGTCACCCTTTTGTATAATCGAATATTATGTAATAGAATGACGTTATACTCTGATTCACAATATAATTAACTTATCACTTAGGATAGTATATTGCATTTATTTCGGGACGTTATAACTTGGTATTAGAGCGTATCGGGTTTGAATACTTTGGGTACGTGAGAAGTGGTTATTACCACAATGGTTTTGTCTCACTTGATAGAGACATTAGTATGTATGGTATGCTATGTGATAACATGCTTATATGATTATGTGGGTATGAGATTTAATTCCTAAGATATTGATTAAGTCTACGGGGTTCTAGAAGTCCTGCTGTTTCTAATCGGAACTCGGGCAACGCCGTTGGACGGTCATTATCTAGGAAGGAAATTCGTATGTATTTATGTGACTACGTGTTTACGTGGAGTGAATTATTGTTGTCCATTGTATTAGGACATGAGTGAATAAGTTTCGACACATTTGTAAATATGCTAATCTCTTTTGTTACCTTTATTAGGATGTTAGGACGTGGACTTGGTGGTAGCATGCGTGGTAGGCCTAGAAGGCATGAGGTGCCTTTACTGGATGATATTCCGGTGCAAGAGGAAGGGGTTGGTCAGGCCAATGTGGCTGAGCTGACTGGTTAGCAGGCCATGGGCACTTTTGCCCACAAAATGACCGAAGCATTATGGGAATCTATGGACATTCTCAGGGCTAAGAATCAAGTCTAGGCCCAAGTAGCTGAGGCATGGCAGTCATTCTTGAAACGAGAGTTTTTTCGGTCAAATTTGGACGAGTTTTTGGGTGATCCCAAGGAGCCACTGAAGGCGGATGAGTGGCTAGAACAGATAGTGAAGACGTTTGAGATGCTTGGCATAGAGGTTGATGGACTGAGAGTGAACCTGGCATCTTTCCAGCTGAAGGCAAATGCAGGTTAATGGTGGAAGTACGCGCGTGAGCACATTGGAGTGACTTGGGAGGCTTTTGTTAACACCTTCTAAGACAAGTTTTTTCCTCTCAGTGTTAGGGAGAAGTTGAGGGATCAGTTTTCTCAACTCAAGCAGTTGACAACACCGGTGGCCGAATTTGAGGTGGCATTTACTAGTTTGTCAAGGTTTTCATTAGAACTCATGGCGACTGAGGACCGCCGTTGTTTAGAGTTTGAGAAGAGGTTGAGGATCGGACTTATGTTCAAAGTAGCCGGGTCAATGATTAGAGATTGTGGATGCCTTGTGGAGGCAGTAGCTCATTTTGAGACCATGACGCAGATAGATGAGGAGCAAATGAGGGGCTCCAGGAGGAGTCAGGATGTTCAGGAGGACAGTAAGAGGCAGAGGGGTTCTAACCCACAGCAACCCCAGGGAGCACAGTCGAGGTCCACTTTTCCAGTGCTGAGTTTTGGTTTTGGGAGAGGTGGTCAGGGAGGTTTCACTTGCTTCAAGTGTGGTCAGTTGGGCCACAAGTCTTCAGTTTGCCCGCAGAGAGGAAAAGGGTAGCGGTCAACATCGTCTTCGGCTCGCTCTCAGAGTCAGAGCCAGAGTCAGGGGAGAGGGCAACTGCTCACTTGTTATCAGTATGGGTGTAGCTTGGCTTTTTTGCGCCCAATTTTGGAAGGTTTGAAAGAAGCCTTACAGTTTGGACTCTCGCGGTTCTGAATCTAATCTCACAAGTACAATATGAAATTGATAAACACCAAAGAGTCTAAATCCGGCAAATCTATTGGAAAATCGATTTTGAATAAAAAATGCCAAAATTGGATTGCTTTTCCAGATACAGAGCCGCCACCTAAATATTTTATTTTTAGGAAAATTTAGGAAACCCATGACTCGTGCTAAAGGCCACGTGTTCGTTATCACCAAAGTTGCCTTGGCTCGGGAACTTAGGTACGAGAGGGGAAGGTCATGAATAGAGTATCCCCGCTCACCCGATCAAAGATCGGCCTCTACTAATCATGATATGATTTTTTATCAACATTATGTGCTCTTATTCCGGTTATTAGGCTAGCATTACTATGTGATGCGCACAAGCAAGTATAGACTAGTTTGCCCGAATTGGAACAATTTAATGTCATGTTTGTTTTTGCAAAAAGGGTTTGATTTTTCCACCTCGAGTGGGCTTAATGTTTGTAAATTTGCCACTCAACAAAGTGGGCTTAAACGTACATTTATTGAGTTGTTCTAATTCAAACAAGCCTTCATCCACAGGCTTTCAAGCAATTTAGCAAGTAAACATTTAGCCTCATAGCAATCATGCTAGTTATGGCAATCACTCACACTCATGCAAGTATGCTAAAGTATTAAAAACTCACCTAGTACTCCAAGCTAAGAAGATATGAGTTGGAAAAATATGCATAATTCCTAACTATATTAAATGTCTAATATAACACATGCAATATGTATTTACTAGGCTCGGCTACTAACATGGCATGTGATTTAATTTGATAACTTGTGGTTAAACACGTATTCAAAAAAGTATTGAAATGACAATGCAGTTTGAATGATGCGCCGAGTCTCGATGTATGCAATACAGGATGAATGGATGCAAGCATAAGGTATGCTAATTGAAACATGTCTCTAATCTAACCATCAAAAGCAGTTGATTAAAAGAGAGAAAGACGTGGGGTTAGAAGACATACACATTATTATATTACCCTCTTACGAAGGAGAGTTCAAATGAATAAGCTAGCTAAGCTAATTAAGCTAATTATTACAAAACTTGAATGAATAATTAACTAACTATCTAAGCTAATTAAATATTACAACACAAACTAATTTAATTAATCTAAACTAATTAAATGAGTAAACTAATTAGCTACAACTAATTAAGCTAATTTAAATATTACAACACAAATTCACAAACTAATTAGCTATAACTAATTAATTTACAACAAACATTTAATTAAATGCTAATTTAAACTAATTAACTAGCTAACTAGTCCCGGGAAGCGGGGGAGGGCCATACATGCTCGGTTTCCACCCGAAGAACATCCACTGTCTGCCCTTGAAAGCCTCCGTTTGCACAACCCTTGCACTGTTTTCCTTCTCCAGATCAACTCTGCCATTCTTCACAAGCACACTGCTCAAAATTCACTGGTAGCCGGCAGGCCAGAACTGAGGGGTTGTCGTCCAACACTGGTGGCCTGCTGGCCAGTAACAATGGCCGGCCAGCCACTAATGACTCATCTTTTTTTTTTGCTGCAACAGAGAGCAAATAGGGCAAAGAGAGGGTATTTTCACAGGTTGTTTGTATTGTGTATCTCTCCTTATCATCAAAACATCTGAAATGAGTGATACATTTGGTCCTCAAATCATCAATTAAACAATTTCATTGCATGATGACTAAGGAACCAAGATGTACAAGTTAATAAATGCACAAATAAGACCAAAAAGACCATTACCCTCTCATGCATGATCAAGGGCAATGGAGACCTTGGAGACTTGGCACATTTCATCACTTTGAGTATGAAATGCCCTAATTTTCCTTGTGTTCAATTAACGTTCGATTGAACATATCAGAACAAAACCAATTTCTTATCTTGCACACTTTTAGTTTTAACTTGTTTACCCATTTTAATTACCTTTCCATTCTTTAACCAATTAAGTTCATTGGTGAGAAGTCCTCTAAAGGGAAGGAAGTGTCAAACAAGGGGTAGTTTAAGGCAAGAGAGAGATGTCATGCCATTGGTAATGAACCCTCAAAAGAGAATTAAACCATTAAGCAATGAACCTCAATCTCAAGCTTAAACTATCCTAAGGTTGAAACAACCCTCAAAACAAATAAATAGTGAAGAAATGAGGGAGGTTGCAGAGATTGAAATGAGGGAGGTTGCAGAGATTATAAGTGCTGAAATGAAGTGAGAAAAGCACTAAAATATGCAATCAACTCAAACAAGTGGTGCCTAAAGGCCTAAAACACCAAGCTTGTGAGGACTATTACATTAGAGGCATGCAAAACAAGGCTCAAATGCAATAAACAACCAAAAACAGAGTTAAAACAGTCTAAAATAGAGCCTAAAACATGTTGGAATCAAGCTACAAAAGGCTAGAAAACTAAGCTAACACATGGAGCTAACTAGGCTAGCAAACAAGACACAAGGAGGGGAGGCTAAACCTCCAATTTTGGACTTCAAAACATGATTTTTCCCACTGAAAATACTCTGAAATTCAAAAGATAGGTTGAAGGTGGGAAACAAAGGTGAAAAAGCCTTAAAAGTAAGAAATAAAGAAGGGTGAGACAAACCCCTAACCTTAAATGGCCTAAAACACCAATTTCAGCCCACAAAAACAGAGTTTTTTATGGCCTAAGAACAACCCAAAAAGAGTGGAAAGAGATAGAAAATAAGTATACAAAGCAAGCTTAAAAGACAAGCATTATACCTATTGAAGCAAAGAACAATTCTAGGTACTAACTCAAGCTAAAACCACCTTCAAGAGCTCCAAGAGGGCTTCAAAGAAACTCAGCTAAAAAATGATCAACTTTGGTTAAGGAAATATATGCAAAAGTGTAGTGTAAGTAGGCAAATGTGTACAAATTTGCGAGAGAGAGAGAGAGAGATTTTTTGTTCCAAAATTTCTGACCCTAAAAAATGAGGGAGGAGACCCCATATATATAGATAAACAAGCATTTGGCTGAGAAAAATCCATCCACACACGCGTATGGAGATGAGACCAATTGTGCCAACAGTTGGAACAGCTGTTAACAAAATATCTGAAAAAAGGCACTAATAATTGGTGGTCGGTAGCCACCAGGGGTTGCAAGCTTGAAGGTTTTGGTCCAAAACAGGGCACAGAATGGATGGGGTTTGAAGGCTCAAAAACAGGGCATTCCGCCAAGGATTTCGGACACCAAAACGAGCACAAATAGTCACAATCATCGAGTGCACAAGTGATGACGTCTAAGTCTTGGAGATGGTAAAAAATGGGGTGTCTACAGTTGCCCCTATTTGACAGAACTCAAAAGTCACGAAATGACGTGAGTGAATGTCAAAGTCCAGAGACGACCCATTTTGACAAGGCCAAAAGACTTGGACAAACAAACAAGACAGAAAACAAATGGTTGCGCCTGTATGCTGCCTACATATCCCTTTGCAAGGAATCAAACCAGCGTAGTTCTGGGGTGAAATGCAAACAATGCAAAATGCAAGAACATAACTTATGATCATACAATGAGGCCGTGCAATGAAACATTTGAATGCAAATGCAATACATTGAAAATGCCACATTTAAACAAACCAAAACAAGGTACCGCAACCTCAATCATGAAAGAAGAGTAAATAAACACGCCACGTGTGGGGATCACGAGCCGAACCACATTTCATATAGAAAGGGTGTAAGAAAATTATGCAAGCTTAACTACGCGTCGCGCAGGAAAGGTGAAGGGCGATGTAACCATCAGGCGCACCCGAGGTTTCAACCGAGATCCTAATGCGTTGCACGCGAGAGGAGAAAAAGGATGGTGTGAACACCAGGATGCACCCGAATGTTTTTAACTGATTTGCAATCCTAACGCGTTGCACGCGAGAGGAGTAAGGGGTGGTGTGAACATCGGGATGCACCCGAATGTTTTTAACTAATTTGCAATCCCAACGCATTGTACGCAAGAGGAGGAAGGGGTGGTGTGAACACCGGGACACACCCAAATGTTTTTAACTAAGTTGCAATCCTAACGCATTGCATGCGAGAGGAGGAAGGGGTGGTGTGAACACCAAGATGCACCAGAATGTTTTTAACCGAGTTGCAATCCTAATGCGTTGCACGCGAGAGGAGAAAGGGGTGGTGTGAACACCGGGACGCACCCGAATGTTTTTAACTGAAGAGTGGTGTGAACACTGGGACGCACCCGAATGTTTTTAACTGAAGAGTGGTGTGAACACTGGGACGCACCCGAATGTTTTTAACCGAAGGGTGGTGTGAACACCAGGACGCACCCGAATGTTTTTAACACGAAGGGTGGTGTGAATACCAGGATGCACCCGAATGTTTTTAACCAAAGGGTGGTGTGAACATCGGGACGCACCCGAATGTTTTTAACCGATTGGTGGTGTGAACACCAGGACGCACTCGAATGTTTTTAACTGAGTTGCAATCCTAATGCGTCTCACGTGCGAGGAGGAAGAGAAAAAGGAAGCAATCCGAAGGGCAATGATGATTTTACCTGGAACTCCTCTGAATGAACCGTACATACAATATCGTGCATTTCTTTGAATGAACCGTACATACAATATCGTGCATTTCCTCGAATGAACTGTACATACAATATTGTGCACTTGTAAGAAAGAAAACTAACAAGTGCAATTCAGTAGGAATGCATGTTGTATTCAAGACAAACAACCGAGATACAATGTTAATGGCATGTTCTATGCGAGAAACAAAAGCAGAAGAATATTCTATGTGTGATTCGTAACGGGAGCATATTCTAAACGTAACTCATAACATGATGCAAGATGCGCATGCAATACCCATGAAATGCATATCTTATGCAAGGAAGCAAAATGAAATGCATATTAATGCAACAAGGTGAAATGCAACGACATAAAATGCATATTCATGCAACAATGTGAAATGCATGTACAAAAGCATGATTTGACAAACAACTTCCAATTTACCTCTCGGAAGAGTTACAATATGTTTAAAGGATACACCTCGTTCATGTTGACAAGTGACGAACATCACGTACCAAAAACACGGTTTTGATCTTTCGTAAAGACATGCTGAACTCAACAGTGAACAATCCCTACACTTCTTGGAAACCAATAACACAAAACAGCATCAGGACTCCAGGGGAGGCCACTGGCCACTTGCCGGCCATGAGAGGAAGTCGTCGGCCACCTGCCGACCTTCAATAACTGTTGTCGGCCACCAATGTGGCCTGCTGGCCACCCGTGGTAGATTCAAGGTATTCTTGTCTTTTTGGCTCGGGTCTTTAAATATAGGGCATGGGGTCTCATTTCCTTATTACCCCATGCCTGAAATTGCTCATTCTCTCTCTCTAGGTGCTCATTCTCTCTAGGTCCGCGCTTTTTACGCATTTTCCAACACCCCACGCGAAGTTTATTCGCTAAATCCTCTTTGTTTCCTTCACTTTGAACCGATTAAAATTTGATTTCGGCGCCTTTTCCTTCACTTTCACCATTTTAGACTTGTTTTCCTCAAGTTTCTCTCGGGTTTGGTACACTTTTCCCAGCTTTGACTTTTCTTTCCACTTTATCTCTTCTAGGGTTTGACTTTTTTCAAGTTTGCCATTTTTCCTCCGTTTTTCTTCATTTTTCACCACTTTCGCATCTTCTTTCTAGATGGCAAATGATCTACCCCATGACGGAGCTCTGTTCAAGATTCCACCTCTGGCAGAGATGGAGGCCAAGCTTGAGCCCGAGATACTACCATTGGGAGTACGCCCCTTTGATCTGGCGACATACCATCCTCAGATACATGTGCTACCCGCCGAGGGTATCAGGCACTTCAGAGCGTTTGCATGACGCGCACCGGAGGACCTCTTGCTACAAGAGCCAGACTCCCATTTGTCTTACGGTGCCACCGAGGTATACACTATATTCTCATGTTTTCTTTACTGCACATTGCATTTCTTGCTTTAACTGTATTAGTTGCTTCAACTGTAATGCTTACATTGCACTTCTTGCCTTAATCACACTTTTGCACTGTATTTCTTACACTGCCTTTTCATCTGCCTATTCTCATATCACTATATATCACTGTTCTGATCATAGGAGGACTCTCGCTCTATTAGGGGCTATGGAGCCACGTTCGCGAGGGACTGGTATATGGAGCTCCTTGCTGGTGTCCGCTACATCATCGACGAGGCCAGCTTCAGCTTATTTTGCATGGGGTTATCGCGCCATATCGTGAGTCGACTGCTTCTTGGTGCATTGGTGGAGCGGTGGTAGGACACCACCAACTCCTTCCACTTTTCCACCACCAGGGAGATGACGATGACTCCCTATGACTTCACCATGCTTATAGGCATAGAAGTAGGGGGTAATCCGATCCCTTATGATATGGACATGGGTGAGTGAGAGGCCGCTTGGCTACACCTGTTGGGAGCACGCCCACTTCTCTTCTGACCGGGGATGGTACGATATAGCTGGTTCGCTGAGCACTTCCGAGGGAGAGAGCTAGAGACCCTAGAGAAGACCGAGTATTACGCCCAAGGCTTTTTGATGTTCCTCTTCGGTACCACCTTGTTTGTGAACAGTGGAACACCGTATGGTTGTATCTCCTAAGCGCCCTGGTGGACTTACCTCAGGTCTGACTCTATAATTGGGGCGGCGCTGGCCTTGCCACATTGTATGACTATATGAGCTCTACGTCCCGCAGGAGGGAAGACAGAGTCGGAGGCTGTTGGCAAGCCTGGGAGGTACACTTTACATCTCTAGTTTACATTTTCTGTCTTCTATTTCTGCGCTTTCTACTTTGCACTTTCTGTACACTGCATACTGTATTGTTTACATCTATACACTACGCTTGCTATATTGCACATTCTACATCCTTTGTATCTGTATACTCTGTATGCTGTACTACATATTCTACTTTCTGCATCGGCACTTGTATTTTTGGTACACTGTATACTCACTGTTGCCTTTTCCTTGCAGCTATGGGTATATGTATATTTCCTGACCCTTGCTCTAGAGCCAGAGGTGGAGATGCTTCTTGTTATGCCATACTCTCATCAGTATGATGACAGATGCGTGCGGAGGACCTGGGAGACCTTCGCATTCTTTTGCTGGTACTTCGACACAATAGCTGCGGGGGAGGTAACCCAAAACTCACAGTTATTTTTGCTTTATCAACAATTGATGATTGCTAACCATTTGTATATATCCCCTGTTTCCAGATCACTTGGCAGCCTTGGGCGTTGATGCCAGCTAGAGTTAGAGACCAGTATGCCGATGCTTGGGGGGCATCCCGTTTTCGACTTCTGCCAGAGGGCTTGGTGTGCCGAGCCTGGATTCTAGGCGAGTGATTTATGTACCAGACCATAGGCCTGCCTGAGCCAGTAGTGCCCATGCCTCCTCCAACATCTATGAGGGCCACAGAGAGCCTCTCCTTTCAAGAGATGATCCAGTATACGGAGGGCTTGGATGCAGACTACTTTCGCAGGGAGGGGGATTATGCAGCCTTTATTCGGACACATTTGATGCCTCTCTTGATGGGTGTTCATGCTCATGCAGGCAGAGCAGCAGGTGACCCTATGGCAAGTAGGACTCGGGTGACGAGGGCCAAGACTGGAGGGGCCCCTCCCACTAGGCAGGTCATCGGTTGGCCAGAGCTTCCGACCGAGTTAACATGCTGGCGGCATACCGAGGATCCCTACCAGGTTCTGATTGAGCCCGCGACGGCCGGGCATGTACTTGTCGGGATTTGAGGATCGACTCAGGTATGAACCACACTTTACATTTGCACCTCATACTTCATTTCAGATATGTTCATTTGCAGATACTGATCATTCAAAATGCATTTACAGGCATCTATCGAGTATATGGGAGGTGCTCTCAAGCTGATAGCCTCCTTGATGGGGATGGTACAGAGGAGAGAGGCGCTACTCAGCCTCTATGGTATTCAGGTAATTTTTTTAGTTTTCCATTCCAGGCATCAAATTTCCACTGACACTGACATCTCAACTAAAACTTCCCAAACCGTACTGATATGTTGCATCTGACATAGTGCACTCACACACTATATTCACACATTGTATCTGACTTTTGCATATACTCATTCTGCACACTGTGCTTGCATCTGATACGCATACTGTAACTGATATGTGACAACTGTCTTTTCAAATTCCACCCATACCAATGGCACCAGCGACGGCTGCAGCACCCGCAACAGCAGTACCTCCTCTGGCAGCAAGGAGGAGAGAGACAGGCTCCAACACACGGCTGAGGCAGAGCTAGGGACATCCGAGCCGAGAGCGGTCCTTTAGAGCCTATTCTGAGTGATGATGATGCTGAGATGAGCGACTCTAAGGAGGTAGCGAGTTAGCATTCAGATTCATCTGAGAGTAGAGGTGATGACGCCAGCTCGGGTTCCGAGAGTAGAGGTGATGCCGAGGCGAGCTCTGAGGTGGAGAGCAGTGATGACGCCAGCTCAGGCTCTGGTTCAGATTTAGACAGCAGAGCTGACGGAGATAGTGCCCTAGAGTCCTCTCCTCCGAGGAAGAGGACAAAGAGGGCTTCTTGAGGCTGAGGCGACCAGCGCTGATTTTTTTGTATTTTGCTTAGTTTCTTTTTGTTAGCAGCATTAGCACATAGCACATGTATAGCTTTAGGAAGTTCTGTTTTGCTTTTAAAACTTGTACTCCTCTTTTGTAAAAAGCCGTGATCGAAATAAAACCGGCAGTTTTATGAAAAATGTGTTGTATTTTGCATCATGAGCACCATATATGCATGAAATGGACAGGGAATTGAAATAGCCAAGAACGTTTGATTAAAACAAGACGCTTAATCAGGTAGTGAACCAAACAACAGCCAAAATACAAAATGCAATATACAACTCGATAATCAACAACATATAACTCGACAAAACAACACAACTACTACTCAATAAACAAAACAAAACAACACAAATACAACTTAACAAACTTGCTAAAACCAAAAAGGACTCAAAAAAAGACCTTAAGACACATAAATAGTAGAACAAAACACATGCTTTCAGCATTGTTCAGCACAAAGGAGGACAGCAGGCCTGATAAGAAAGCTATCAGCTACATAAAGAACTTGCCGGCCATCTGCCGGCCATAAATGAAATTTGTTGACCACCAACAGTGGCCTACCGGCCATAAAAGTGGCCTGCTGGCCACCAATGTGTAGAATCTCCAGATTGTTGACAGTTGGCTTCTACTTACTGCCTTATCTTCTACAAAAGGTTGAGCTTCGTGATTTCTTCATTTCAGCTGCAAATTCTTCACAAATAGAGCCATTTTTTGCCAAAAAACTCTCAGATTGGATTGAAACTTTAGATGACTCGAAAAAGGTGAATTTCCGGGGTTTCGACATAAATGCACTTTTCCCACTTAGCCGTTCTTCGCTTCATTTTTTGTTCCTTCATGTCGCGGCTAGATGCTGGAACCTGATTACACACGTTTTTAGCTTCGGAGGACAAGAGATGTGCTCAACAATCGAAGAATTTCAAGTGCTAATGGAATCCCGGCGCAATGAGGAAATCATACCTCAGCCCTGTTTTGGCCACATCCAAGCTTTGGGACGGATGTGCGGGCTTACTCTACATGAGGCTCTATCTTTGGTTCACAACGAAGAGCTGGATATTCCCAGCCTGATTCATCGATTTTCTAAGGTCGGTGACTGAGGCGATCTTCTTTGGCGGGGTTTTAGGCAACACGCCCTTTGCTTATGTATGCTGGCACATTTCCTCCTTGCCCCTAGCTTCGGTAGGTCTAGCATTCGACTAGTTGAAGTGGCCCAAGGTTTGAAAGAGGGCAATAGTTGCATCAGCTTGGTGCTGGTCGAGACTTTGATGGGCTTAGACGCCTTCCATTGGCGAGAGACCACCAAATTCGCGGGAAGTCCACTACTTTTTCAAGTAAATGTTTCCTACCCTTTCTAATATGTGTTTCTCACATCACTCGCATTCATGCTCTGTTTCTCTCTCAAAGCCCTTTTCTCACTTTTCTCTCAACATACATTTCTCTATTCTTTAATCTCTCTTTTCTTTCATCCCTCCCCAGGTGTGGCTAATGGACAAGCTAAAGGTAGTGGATCGTTGCCCTGCATACTCAGCTTGAGCATACTTTTTCTGCCAACAGCTAATGGATTTCCCTAACGAGGGATAGTGGTGTCACTGGATATGCAACAGGTCTACTGCTGACATTGCCCTTGGCTTAATCTGACCGAAATGAGCTAAAGCATGACTTGGTAACCTGGCATTCAACTGATCAACCTTACACATTGTGTATTCTATTTCCCGTTCTGGTTCAGACGTCAGTTTGGACATGATCAAACTTGCCCAGAGGAGGGGGTAGAGTACCCGGTTTCATTCCCCATCCGAGGTTCATACTTGGCTAGGTACCTTAGTGCTTGGAGGATGAGAGAGCTTCTGGTTCCTGCCCCTAGTTTTAGTTGCGCCCTTTCTGGCGAGTGCCTGACTTGGCTCGAGGATAAGGCACAAACCGGGCCTACCTTGGCATCAGAAGCTTCCACAAGCACAAGCGGGGGACGCGCTCCTAGTTTATTGCTTTGATCTTTACTTTTCAAGTTTTTTGAATGTAATAAAAGCAACTTTGATTTGTATTGAGAGTTGGAGAACTTTGTATTGAAATCAATGAAATTAAAGTTGTGAGCATTGATAATTTTCTTTTTGGTCCAAAAATGGTCTAAGTTGTAAAAGGTAAAATTTGAGCGAAAATCAACTTTTATCAAAACTTTTCAAAACCATTTTCGATAAGGATCACCACTTAACACACACGGAATCAATCCTCGAGATGTACAACCTCGAATCCGAAGATAACAAATTGCCCCTTGACTGAATAAAACTACTCAGCACTGTAACCAGCTCTTCTATCAAAGTAAGGGTCACAACTGAACTTTCAGATAAAGAACAGACAAAGATGACCTGATTAGACACATGGAAAGGACAATTAAGTAGGAGGTGTTTATGGCCGAACTTCAACATAAAGTTGCTTACGTATCTCGAAAATGGGAATCAGGCCTTACGCAGTTTGATTCGGGTTCACTCGAGTATTAACGCTCTCCTTTTGCGCTCTAACTTTTGCCAAGGCTGCCCTTTAGGGTTTTCAACCTTGCGAGCTTAGTTTTTCTTTATTTCTAATTTTTTGTGCTCTAACTTTTGCCTAGGTCGCCCTTCCGGGTTTTCGACCTAGCGAGTCTCTCAGGGATAATATTTCTTCAACTTGTCCATGTTGATCGGTTGGGAAAATTCTAGGCCATCCAGGTCCATGAGAATAACAGCACCACCTGACTAGATAGTTTTGATGATGTAAGGACCAGTCCAATTGGGTCTGAACTTGCCCCTAGGGTCATGGATGGGAGCTTGGTCATCTTTCAGCACCAAATCCCCCTCTTTGAGATTTCGAGACTTAACATTCTTGTTAAAAGCCCTAGCAATCCTACGTTGATACCCCTGAACATGGTATAATGCTTTCAGCCTTCTCTCATCAAACAACATCAATTCTTCAAACCTGCTCTACTACTAGTCCACCTCTGTTCTTTGACACTCAGCCATAACTCGCAACGACGAGACTTCTATTTCGATTGGCAGAACAGCTTCCATCCTATAGATGAGAGAATAAGGAGTTGCTGCTGTAGACGTCCGGATTGAAGTTCTATAACCCCAGAGTGCAAATGGCAATTTGTCTGGCCAGTCCCTGTAGGTCTCAACCATCTTCTGTAAAATATGCTTGATGTTCTTGTTGGCGGCCTCAACAGCTCCGTTGGTTTGTTGCCGGTACATAGATAACTTATGAAAAGCCACATTGTATTTCTCCAACATTGCGTAGGA
The DNA here is from genome assembly GCA_030407325.1 of Camellia japonica. NCBI lineage: Eukaryota > Viridiplantae > Streptophyta > Magnoliopsida > Ericales > Theaceae > Camellia > Camellia japonica. Next base: position 48,779,837 of record JAPPVO010000010.1, on the reverse strand, counting down.
CTAAGCTTCCACCCACTTTGTGAAATAATCAATTGCCACCAGAATGTATTCATGTCCATTTGACCCTTTCGGTGTGACTGCGCCGATGATGTCGATTCCCTAGACTGAGAAAGGCCACAGCGAAGTCATGTTGTATAGCTTCGACGGTGGGATATTCATGTGATTAGCATGAATTTGGCATTTGTGGCATCGCCAAACAAAACCGATACAATCCTCCTTCATAGTAGACCTGTAGTAACCTTGCCTGAGAATCTTTCGAGCTAACATCACCTCGTTTATATACGCTCCGCACTCTCCCCCGTGGATGGCCTCCATTAGGCGCTTTGACTCCTCTGCGTCGACACACAACTTTTGCATTCCCAAATGACCCTTCTTGTACAGTTTACCTCCGCAGATGATAAATTGAACGACCATCCGCCGTATTGCCCTTTTGTCTTTGGCATTTGCTCCTGGTGGATGAACATTTCCAAGAAGTTTAAGATATCGTAGAACCAAGGGTTTTGATCTTGCATTTCATCTATTGCGGCGATAGTCTCGTAGGCCGGCGTATACCTCTGCTCAATGATGATCAGACGCATCCGGACTCCCAACGTGATGTCTATCATAGAAGATAGAGTTGATAAGGTATCAGTGAACCTGTTGTTCTCTCTTAGTAGATGCGTGAAATTTAGCTTTTCAAACCTAGGAATCAGATCATCCAGGATCTGGTGATAGATCTTCATCTTTTCTTCTTTGACCTTTCAGTCTCCTTTTGCTTGAGACACAATTAGGTTCGAGTCCCTGATGATGTCTCACCTTTTTGCCCCTAGTTCCAGGGTGGCTTCCAAACCAACGATACATGCCTCGTATTCTGCTTCGTTATTGGATATCTTGAACCAGAGTTTGAAGGCTAAGGGTATATGGGAATTGTCGGGTGCTATCAGCAACACTCCTATCCCATAATTGTATTGATTAGACGCTTCGTCAAAGTACATTGTCCAAGTCTCTTCTTTGATGTGCAGAATAGCTTCATTTGGGAATAGGTATTTTATCGCTTTATCCCCTTCCACTGGGTGATTTTCCAGGAACTCCGCTACCGCTCTCCCCTTGACCGACTTACGAGTAACATACTTCAGATCAAATTCGGAAATGAGAAGCAACTAACGGGCTAGCCTACCTGTAAGTGCTGGTTTCTCAAAGAGATATTTGATGGGATCTAATCTCAAAACCAGAATTACAGAGTGAGCTAACAGGTAGTGCCTCAACTTCCTGGTAGCCCATACCAAGGCTAGGCAAGCTTTCTCCAACAGAGTGTAGCGGGTCTCATAGTCCAACATTTTCTTGCTCAAGTAATAGATGGCTTTCTTCACCCTATCCTCAGATTCCTGAGCAAGCATGCATCCCATTGTTGTGTCCGTTACTGACAGATACAAAATCAAAGGCTTTCCCGGCTTTGGCGGCGACAACACAGGCGGATTCTGAAGGTACTGCTTGATCTGCTCAAAAGCAAATTGACATCGATTATCCCATCGGAATTTCTTTCCTTTCTTCAGGAGACCAAATAGTGGAAGTCAAGGTTAGTTTAGAAATAAACCGCCATATGAATTGCACTTTATCCAGAAAGTCTCGCATCTCCTTTTCAGTCCTTGGTGGTGGCATTTCTAGGATGGCCTTGATTTTGGAAGGATCTACCTCGATGCCTCTCTATGTGATCAAGAAACCCAGTATTTTTCTTGTTGTTATGTCAAAAGTACATTTCTGCGGATTCAACCTGTAGACCCGACTTTCTTCGCGCGCCCCCCTTTCGGAGAGGTGCGGTTTGGTCTTACTATAGTTCGGACTCCTACTACGGTTCTGAATCTAATCTCACAAAGTGCAATGTGAGACTGATAAACACCAAAGAGTCCAATCCGGCAAATCGTTTTGGAAAATTGATTTTAGATCAAATAATGCCAAAACTGGACTGCTTTGCCAGATTACAGAGTCGCCACCTAAATATTTTATTTTGGGAAATTTAGGAAACCCTGACTCGTGCCAAAGGCCACGTGTCCGTCATCACCAAAGTTGCCTCGGCTCGGGAACTTGGGTACGAGAGGGGAAGGTCATGTAATGAGCACCCCCGCTCGCTCGATCAAAGGATCAGCCTTTACTAAGCATGATATGTTGTTTTATAAACCATGTGTTCTTATTCCGGTTATTAGCTAGCTTTACTACGTGATGCGCACAACATACAAGTATAGACTCAATCATGAGAATTAGAACAAAACAACTCATGTTTGTTTTCGAAAATGGTTTGGAAGTGCTACTCGCAAGTAGGCTAAAGCGCGGATTTGCCACCCTCAAGTGGGCTTAAAAACATGATTTTGCCACTTCGCAAAGCGGGCTTAAAACTTACATTCATCGAGTTGTTCCAATTCAGGCAATCAAGCCTCCACCCACAGACATTCATGGAGTTAATCACTTAAGCAAATAGCCTCATGGCAAGCATGTGAAACATGGAAACACTCACACTCATGCAAGTATGCTAAAGCGTAACACTTACAGTGTACTCTAAGCCAAAACAAAAGCTAGTTAGAAAACAATGCATGATCCTAACTATGTTAAGATGCCTAATGCAACGCATACAATATGCAACTAAATAGGCACGGTTATCTAAGATGGCATATGAAGCAACAATTGATACACGTATTCAAATAGGTATTAAAATACAATGCAATTTGTATGATGCGCCGAGCCCGGTGCATGCAAGACAAATGAATGATGCACGCATGCAAAGCATAAGGTATGCTAATTGAAACATGCCCTAAAACTAACCATCAAAAGCGGTTAAGTAAAAGGGAGAAAGAAGTGGGGTTGGAAGACATGCACACACACACGCACCCTTATTACAACATTGTGCCCTCTCGAAGGAGGGTCCGAATAAATAAGCTAACTAGCTACGCTAAGCTAAGCTAACTATTACAAACCAACTAATTAACTAAGTTATCTAATTAAAATATTACAAAGATGAATCAAATTAGCTAAACACATTAACTAATTAATTATAAAACCGGTAAGTTAACTAGCTAAGTAAAGTAGTAAAATGGCCTCGAGGGGGAAGGAGACATGCATGCTCGGTTTGCTTCGCCCGAAAATGCATTGCCTTGCCATGAGTTGCCTTTGTTTGCACTCGCGGTGATCTCAGAACATCATATGAACTTCCAGATTGCATCTGCCCCAACACAGGAACACTTTGGACAATTTTTCCTGCAGGTGGCCGGCCGGCCACCTTAACTGGTCGGTAGGCTACCTCAACTGGCCGGCCGGCCAGTGCAAGTGGTCGGTCGGCTGGTGCAAGTGGCCGGCCGGCCACCTCTCTTTCCAGAATTTTGCCTTTGTTGCAACAGAGAGCAACAGAGCTAAGACAATGTATTTGGCAAGAAATGTGTGTACTACCACCTTCCTCATCATGTCTTAAGCTCAAAGGAGTGTGGTACTTGGCTCTCAAGCCACCAATCAAGCATTTCAATGCATGATGGCCGAAGAACCAAGCTTGTACAAGCTTAAGGAATGCGCACATAAGACTCAAAGTGCCTCTACCCCATCATGCATGATCAAGGGTGTTGGCGATTAAGAAATGCGACACGTTTCATCACTTTGAGTATGAAACGTCTCACATTTCTAAGGTTTGGATTAACGTCCGATCCAAACACATGCAATGCCTCACACATGCTTATCTTATACAAGTTTTACTTGGTTCAATTCTTGTTTACACATTTTAGCTTACCAATTAGTCCATTAACCGGTTGAGTTCAATGTGAAAGGTCCTCTAATTGGAAAGATGGCCCAAGCCACAAGTGCCTTGAGCATGAAAGAGGTTTCATGCTGTTGGTTAGTAGAAACCCTCAAGGGAGGATTAAAACCACTAGGCATGCGAATCTCAATTCCATATTCAAGCCATCAAGGGGCTCAAGACCACTTTCAAAGTGAATAAAAGATTAAAACAATGGAGTGCAATGACACACATTTCAGCATTGAAATAACATACTAAATGACTTAAAATCATGCAAACAACCCATGTAATGCATGTTTAAGGACTTAACTTATTAAGCTAATGAAAGGGGTTGTACCACAACCTTGCAACACAAGCCTCAAAGGGCCAAACCAACTCAAAATAGAGCTAAAGCATACCAAAACAAATGCTAAATCATGCTAAGATTGAAGCTTAAAAGGCAAGAAAATCATGCACACAAATTGGCTCTCAAGCAAGGCATAAGGTGCAACTCTCAAAAGCATTTAAAGAGTGATAGATGTGAGAGTGTGACAACAGAATATGCTCTGAAATCACATGCTAAATGATGCCATATCATGCAAATAACTCAAATAAAGCATGTTAAAGGGCCTGAAGCACAAAGCTAGCGAAGCTAACTACACTATAGCTATACAAAGCAAGTCTCAAGGGACCAAGACCACTCAAAACAGATCTTAAACATGTCAAAGCAAGGCCAAAAACATGCTGGAATGGAGCCAACACATGCTAGAATAATAGGCTACAACATCAAGTAAGCTAGGCTAGCAAGCATGATTACATTACAAGTGTAAGAAGCAAGCATGAGGTGCTCTAACCAGCCAAAAACAAAGTTTAAGCATGTCAAAATAAAGCCAAAAACATGCTAAGAACAAGCCATGAGATGGTAGAAAAACATGCTCAACTACTAGGCCAATAACACATGCAAACAAGATGTGAGGATGGGGGACCACTCCCCCTATTTTGGTCCTCAAAACCAACTTTCTACCACTGAAAAAACCTCTGAGTTTCAGTGGTAGAAAAGCCAAGAAAGAATTGTTTTAAAAGCTTTAAAGGATGGCACAAAGCTTAGCAAATAAAGCTACAAGGAGGGTGGATCACCCCTAACTCCAAAAGGGTCTCAAACAACCATTTTTAACACTTAAAAAAATAAAGGTTTTTGTAGTTGACAACTAGGCCAAAACAGCATGCAAAGGTGGCCCAAACTAGTATACAAAAACAAGCTTAAGAGGGATAAATGCTTACCGTTGAAGCACAACAGCTAAACAAGCAACTTCTGAGCCAAAACTAGCTTTTTAAGCTCCAAACAAGCCTTCAAGAACCTCAGTTCCAAGGTGGTGGTGTTTGGCTAAGGGTCTCTTTGCAAATATTGGAAGAAAACTCACTTCTAAGCACAATATAGCACAATATATATATATATATATATAGAGAGAGAGAGAGACAGAGAGATTTCAGCTCTGAAACTTTGTAACCCTCAAATAGGGGGAGAGAGCTCCCCTTATATAGAACAAGCAAGCAAAAAGCTTGCTTCATCCCTCTATACACGTGTATGGAGGATGAGCCTTAGTGAGCAACAGCTGGCTCAAAAGATCTGAAAATATCTAAAAAAGGAGAAAATTAGCCGTCGGCCACTTAAGGTGGCCGGCTGGCCACCTCTCCTAGCCGACCGACCACTTCAAGGGGCCTACAAGGGAGAAAAGTGGTCGGCAAGTGCCACAAGTGGCCGGCAAGGCCTTCCCCTCCCCCAAGCAAGAAGGATCAAGGTTTGGCCCAAAAACAAGGTCAAAACACAAAGTGTTAAGAGGCTCAAAGACAAGGCACTCAGCCGAGACCTTCGGGCGCTCAAAACAAGCACAAACATGCGCGATCATCGAGTGCACAAACAATGACGTCTGAGTCTTAAGGTCGGTCAAAAATGGGGTGTCTACAGTTGCCCCTCTTTGATAGAACTCAGAAGTCATGAAATGAAGGGAGTGAATGTCAAAACCCAGAGATGACCCATTTTTGACAAGGCCGAAGACTTAGACAAACAAGCAAGATAACAAAATAGATGCGCCCGCAGGCAGAGGCAAAATGCAAATGACATGCACAATGCAGAACATAACTTATGATCATGCAAAGAGGGCTGTAATGAAACATCTAGATACAAATGTTATGCAAAGAAATACTCCAGTAAGCTCGTAAACAAACACACTACGTGTGGGAACTACAAACCGAACTACAGTTCATGCAGAAATGATGTAAGAAAATTATGCAATCTCAACTGCGCCTCACGCAGAAAAGGATAAAGAACAGCAATCGTCGGGCACACCCGGGGCGGCAAACAAGATCCCGACGCGTGGCACACGCGATGAGAGAAGTGAGGCGAACCTAAGGACACACCCTAAGGTTCTGAGCCACAAAGAACAATAATAACAGGTGAAATGCATCCAACTATTATGCAATCGAAACAAAGAGCGGTATAAGCATCAGGATCCGTCCAGATGCATTTAACCAAAGCATCCTAACGCGCCACGTGCGAGTGGGAAAAGGGAGCGGTGCACACACCGAAGGGTGGTATAAACATCGGAGCACGTTCCAATGTTTCTAACCAAAACAGAGAGGTATAAGCGTCGGGCACACGCCCCAAATGATTTTAACTAAAGCAAAGTGCAAGCGTCGGGCACACGGTCCAAACACTGCTAACCAAAAAGGGTGGTATAAACATTGGGCACACGACCCAATGCTCTAACCAACAGGATGGTATAAGCGTCGGGATCACACCCCAAACACTTCTAACCAAAAGGGTGGTATAAGCGTCGGGCACTCAGTCCAAACGCTTCTAACCGAAAGGGAAGTATAAGTGTCGGGCACACGCCCCAAATGCTTCTAACCAAAGCAGAGAGGTATAAGCGTCGGGCACACGCCCCAAACGCTTCTAACCAAAGCAGAGTGGTATAAGCGTCGGGCACACACCCCAAACGCTTCTAACCAAAGCAGAGTGTGGTGTAAACACCGGGCATACCCGAATGTTTCTAACCAAAGCAAGGTGTGGTGTAAACACCGGGTGTATCCGAATGTTTCTAACCAAAGCAAGGTGTGGTGTAAACACCGGGCGTATCCGAATGTTTCTAACCAAAGCAAGGTGTTCAAAGGACAAGAATGATCTTCCTTGGAGTTTCTCTTAATGAACCGTACATACAATATCGTCTGGTTGCACCAGCTTTGAATGAACCGTACATACAATATCGTGCCCGCACAAGGAAGAAACTTCGACAAGTACAATGCAATACAAATGCATATTCAATGCAACATCAATAACCATGATACAATGCTTAGGAAGGCATGTTTCATGCACATTATGCCAAAAACAAAACAGAAGCATAACATGGAGCGTGTTCTAGGCAACACCGAATGCATGCACAATGTAACAGGTACAGACGACTTCTATACGAATGTAAGAGCATACACAATGCAATACAACATGACATGCATATTCTATGCAGCATAGAAACATGGGTAACGCAATGCGCTGTATCAAACGTATTCTGTGCTCAATGACAACGATGCACATGCAATGCAACATCGATAGCATGTTCAATGTGAAACATCGAATAAAGAAATGCGTGCTTTAACAAGGCTAACTCAGTTGCAACCTTCGATTTACCTCTCAGAAGGGTTACAATGTGTTTCAAAAAGGATACACCTCGTTCATGCCGGCCGACGGCGAGTCACACATCGAAGACATGAGTTGAACTTTTGCAGAGACACTTTGCACTGAAAAGTGGGCTCTTCTTGCACTTTATTGAGAACCAAGGACTCAAAACAGTCTGAAAACACTCAGAGGGGACTATTGGAAACCTGCCGGCCACCTTTCGACAATGCCGGCCACTTGCCATTTCTGGCAGCCACCCAAGTGGTCGGTCGGCCATAAAAAACTGGCTAGTCGGCCAGTTGTAGCAAAGTCGGGGCAGTTTGGTCCATTTGCATAGAGAACTTTAAAAAACACTTCCCCAAATCACTTTTTCTCACACCCACAGTGCCGAAATCACCTCTTCTTGCTTCCCAAACACTTTTTCCTCTCAGATCTATGCTCCACACGTGTTTTCCAACGCCCCTCGCGAAGTTGATTCGCTAAGACTCTTCGGTTCTCTTTGTTTTGAACCGATCAAAACTTGTTTTCAGAGCTTTTTTCTCCACATTCACCATTTGAGGTATGTTTCCCGCAAGTTTGCCTTGAGTTTGGCTCCTTTTCTTGGGCTTTGACTTTCTTTGACTTTTTCCCTTCCCGATGGTTGACTTTTGTTGACTTTTGGCACCTTTTGCCCATTTTGCTCATTTTTTACCTTCTTTTTAGATGGCAGATGACGCGCCACACGACAGGAGTTCTCCGAGGATGGAGGAGGAGCCTGAGCACATTCCATTGCCGCCGAGGATTCGGCCATTCGACCCAGCGACGTACCATCATGAGGTACATGTACTACCACCTAGCACAGTGCGCCACTTCACTGGATTCGCACGGCGTGCGCTCGCAGACTTGCTGCTACGGGAGCCAGAGTCCCATCTGTCTCATGACGCCACTGAGGTACACATGGCATTCTTACAGTTTTCGCAATGCACTTTACATTTCTTGCATAGCTCGCACTTTTGTTCTGTATTTCATTTGCTTATTTTGAACACATTCACACACTGTACTTCTGTTCATTCTGAACACATGCATACTATATTTCTGCCCATTCTGAACATATGCATGCTGTATTTTTTCCCATCCACACTAGTTGACTCCCGTTTCACCCGCGGATACGGGTCTACCGCGGCGAGGGAGTGGTACATGGAGCTCCCTGACGGCATGCGCCGAATTATTGACGAGGCAAGGTTTGGCCTATTCTGCACGGGGCTCTTGCATCTCATGGCGAGTAGGACCCTTCTAGGCGCATTCGTAGAGAGATGGTGGGACACCACCAACTCCTTCCATTTCTCTACCACCGAGGACATGATGATGACCCCGTATGATTTTGCTACGCTGACAGGCCTTGAGGTAGGAGGCCAGCCGATCCCCTACGACTCCGACATGGGCGAGTGGAAGGCTGCTTGGACTTATCTGTTGGGAGCGCACCTGCTTATTTTCCGCTCGACAGGCTTGGTCCGGTACACTTGGTTTGCTGACCACTTCAGAGGGACGGAGCCTACAACAGTTGAGGCTACAGAGCAGTATGCCCGAGGTTTTCTGATGTTCCTCTTCGGCACTACCTTGTTTGCCGACAGAGGGAACACAGTTGGGCTATATCTTCTGAGCGCCTTAGTGGACTTATCCCAGGTGCAACACTATGATTGGGGAGGCGCTAGCCTTGCTACCCTCTACTGTTACATGAGCTCGACCTCACGCAGGAGCAGGAACAGAGTGGTCGGTTACTGGCGAGCCTGGGAGGTACGCTTTATATTTCTGCTTTACATTCTCTATTGTGCTTTCTGCTTTGCACTTTTTGTACACTGCACACACTGCACACTGCACACACATAGTCTAATCTCTGCTCTGCACTTGTACTTTCTATACACTATGCCATCTTTGCTTTCTGTATTTTCTGTATTCTGTATTCTCACTGCCATTGTCTTGCTTTTCACAGTTGTGGGTATACGCCTATTTCCCCGCACTTGCTCCTGAGCTAGAAGTTGAGACACCACCCGAGGTACCTTATTCACATCGTTATGACAGTAGATGCCAGCCGAGGGCCCGAGAGACCCTCTCATACCTGTGCTAGTACTTCGACACAGTGAGGACGACAGAGGTAATTCAAAACTCACAGTTTTTCCTGCTTTCATCTTCAATTAACTTTGCATAGCTAAATGGCAACTAATGCACTTGTTGTCTGCAGATTACATGGCAGCCTTGGGGCGGTGATGCCAGAGTTTGCCCAGTTTCATTTTGCCGGAGCTCAGGGCGCCTCCCGATATCGGCTTGTACTCAAGGGACCCGCGGGCCGAGCCTGGTTCTTAGGTGAGCGCTTTATGCGCCAGACATTGGGCTTGCCATTACAGTCAGTTCCTTTGCCTCCCCACCATCTATGCGGGCCATAGAGAGTCTCTTCCCTCAAGAGCTTACTAATGTTATCTGAGGCGCAGATGCAGACCGATTCATCCCCGGGGAGGGGGGGGAGACTACACGACTTACCTCCAGACATATCTCATGCCCCCGTTGATAGGTGCTCGTGCTCATACAGGGAGAGTAGCTGATATTGCGTCGTCGAACAGGGCTCAGATAGTAGGCGCCCCTTCGACGAGTAGGGCTTGGGCCCCGAGAGGTGAGGTCAGAGGGATGCCTTTTACTAGGCAGTGCGTTGGATGGCCAAATCCCCTAACTGAGTTGACAGGTTGGCGGTATGGTGGGATACCTTATCAGATTCCACTTGACCCCCCATTGCCTGATCACCGATACGTCCAAACACTCGGCTCACCACCGGTATACTTTACAGCTTTTATGCATTTCATTTTCGCTCAAATACTTATGCACGCATTCATGCATTCATGATTTCAACTTGCATTTGCAGCTCTCTGTAGAGTATGTCGAGGGGTTACTCCAGGTGATGGCCTCATTCGAGGGCATGATCTTGCGGAGAAAGACGATGCTGACCTCCCATGGCATTCCGGTACTCTTTAGTTTTCTTGCATTTATCATACTTCTGCTGATATACTAAAACTAAACATTTCATTACACTGATACACTGCATGTATGGATCACATCTGACATGACACACTGTATGCATATACTGTATCTGATTTCTGTATATACTCTACATATCGTACTTGTACTTGATACTAGCTGATAAATGCAAACTTGTCTTTTCAGGTCACACCCTTGCAGACAAGACCCTCAGAGCCTTCTCGAACGGCAGAGAGAGAGATTCCATCACACAGCCGAGGGAGACGTCGGGCGCCTGTCACACGCGATGACGATGATGAGTCTAGCGGGGAGGAGGAGCCAGCGAGTCCTCAGTTCGAGCCATCCGAGGGTAGAGGCGACAACACCGGCTCAGGTTCTAAGGGTGGTGACGATGCTGAGGAGGGCTCCGAGGATGGAAGCAGATGCAGCTTTGGTTCAGACAGCGGTGCCGACGGCGATGATGCAGAGTCTGCTCAGCCGAGGAAGAGGATGAAGAGGGCCTCTCGATCCTAAGGTGGCCAGCACCGATTTAGATGTTTCTACTTTGTTTTCTTTTTGCTAGTAGTTTTAGCACATTGTACAGCCTTCAGTAGTTTTATTTTCTTAAAACTTGTACCTTTCGTAAAAAGAAACCATGATGGAATGAAAACAGCTTTTTGTTTAAAAAAGTGTTGTATTTTATATTCTGAACATTGCATCGCACCATTTTGCACAAAAATGAGATTGATGAACATTGAACATTTGTACATTGCCAAGTCAGGTAGTGAACCGACACAACAAACATAACAAATAAGACAACTTAAAGAACAACTCGATTAAGCAAAACAATGACGATTCGATAAGCGAATTACAACAAACTCGATAAGCAAATTGCAACAACTCGATAAACAAATACAATTATTAAACAGAACAGTAGGACGCATCCGAAGTAGAATCAAACTCAGGTTTTCAGCATCCTCAGCACTCAGGAAGGCTAAAAGCTACAATGTGCTAATGCTACCAACAAAAAGAAACTAAGCAAAAAATACAAAAATCAGCTCCAGTAGCCTCATGCCCGAGAGGCCTGGTTCGTTCTCTTCCTCGGTGGAGAAGACTTTGGGCCACTATCTCCATCGACTCTGCTATCTGAATCTACCTCTGAGTCGAAACTAGAGTCGGCATCGTCTCCACTCTCTACTCCAGAGCCCTCTTCAGTATCATCGCCTCCGCTCTTGGAACCCGAGCCAGCGTCATCATCTCCGCTCTCAGACGATCCAAAGTGCTGACTTACTACCTCCTCCGAGCCGCTGGTCTCAGCATCGTCGTCCCTTAAGATGGGCTCGGGAGGACTGCTTCGGGCTTGGGTACTCCTGTCTCCGCCTCTCCTCATTGCTGCTGGAGGAGGTGTTGCCGCTGCTGGTGCTCCCGTCACTGGAGCAGTCGGTATAGCTGGGATTTGAAAAGGACAGTTGTCACATTTCAGTTTCGGTGTGTGTATTAGATACAAGCATAGTATGTAATGTGTGCATCAGATGCAAGTGTGGTATGCAGAATGAGTGTATGCAGAAGTCAGATATAGTGTGTAAGTACAGTGTGTGAATACAATGTGCCAATGCAGTGTATCAGTGCAGTTTGGAACAAATTACAGTTGAAATGGTAGGGCATCAGTGGAAATTTGATAGCATAAAGTGCAAATTGAAGAAATTACTGGGATGCTGTGGAGACCAAGTAGCGTCTCCCTTTTTTGTATCATACCCATCAAGGAGGCTATCAGCTCAAGAGTGCTCCCTGTGTACTCGATGGATGCCTGCAAATGCATTTGAATGATTAGTGTTCACAGTGAATATATCTAAAATGAAATGTGGGGTGCAAGTGATAAAAAGTGGTCCATACTGTAGACGTCCCCGAGCGTCCCGGGAGGGAATCCCGTTCTGTTCATTGGGCTTACTACAGTTCAGGACTCAAATGTCACGGTCCTGTACCTAATCTCACAGAGTGCAATGCAAGATCGATGAATCATCAAAGAGTCCAAATCCGGCAAATCGTTTTTGAAAACAGATTTTTTGAAAGAAGTGCCAAACATGGACTGCTTTGCCAGATACAGAGTCGCCACCTAAATATTTTATTTTGGGGAAATTTAGGAAACCCTGACTCGTTGCCTAAGGCCACGTGTCCGTCATCACCAAAGTTGCCTCGGCTCGGGAACTTGGGTACGATTGGGGAAGGTCACTTCGTGAGCACCCCCGCTCGCCCGATCAAAGATCGGCCTCTACTAACCATGATATCGAGTTTTGAAAACATTATGTGCTCTTATTCCGGTTATTAGCCTAGAATTACTATGTGATGCGTACAGCATACAAGTATAGACTGGGTCGCCTGAATTGGAACAAAACATTTCATGTTTGTTTTTGAAAACGATTTGAAGGTGCTACTCGCAAGTAGGCTAAAATGTGGATTTGCCACCCTCAGGTGGGCTTAGAAAATGTGGTGATTTGCCACTAGCAAGTGGGCTTAAAACTCGCAGTTGATGAATTGTTCCAATCCAAATAACCCAACCTTCACCCACAGGCATTCAGGCAGGTATATCACATAAACACATAGCCTCATGGTAAGCATGCTATCATGGCAGTCACTCACACACATGTAAGGATGCTAAAGCATAAACACTTACCGAGTACTCCAAGCCAAAACAGAAGCTATGTTAGAAATCCATGCATGATCCTAATTATGCTGAGATGCCTAATGCAACACATGCAAAAATGCAACTAAGATAGGCTCGGCTATTCTAAACATGGTATGTGAAATGCAACACTTAACATGTATTCAACTCGGAATTGAAATACAATGCAGTTAATATGATGCGCCGAGCCCGGTGCATGCAAAACAGATGAATGAATGCAAACATGCTATCATACTGTATGCTAATTGAAACATGCCCTAATCTAACCATCATAAGCTGGTAAATGAAAGGGAGAAAGACGTAAGGTTGGAAGACATACATCACACGCACGCACACTTATTACAATTGTGCCCTCGCTCGGAGGGTCCGAATAAATAATACAGTCCGAATAAAATACAAAACCCTAATTAATTAACAAATTTAACTAGGAAAGCAGTAAACTAGCACGCAAATCTATGGACCGCCTCAGCTCTGTTCCGAATGATGAATGATGCATGCTTGAGTTGCCTTGTGCGGAAATCCATTGCGATGCCCCGATTAGCCTCTGTTTACAATTACGCCTGGAATATTGCGCGAAGCTCCTGAAGGCTGTTGGTTCTTGATTTGCTGCAACAGAGAGCAAGAAAGGGGCATGGCAAAGTATTTTCACATATGTATGCATGTCTCGATTCTCGTGCCACCAATCACGTATCTCGATGCATGATGGCCGAGGGGTCGAATTGCACGACTCAATATGAAATGAATGCACATGAAAACACAACAAGACCGAGACTCCATCATGGTTAATCCGGAGTGTCGGTGACCGGGAATTGAGACACGTTCCGTCACTCGAAGTATGAAACGTCCCTCGTTTCCTGTGCTTGGGCTAACTCCTATCCCAAACACGATGCAATATGCATGACATGCATGAATGCGACTAACATACAACCTAGCATACGCAATGCTATGAACTGGCATACACAATGCTCTAACATACAACCTAGCATACACAATGCTATGGACTAAGATGGCATACACAATGCAATATGGGCTTACACCAATATGAGTGGACCTCAGCCACACTCACATCAGCGGCCATAAGATGAAAATGAGATAACCGAAATGCGTGTACACATGCACGCAAACTGAGGACCGAACCTAAGGCACAACATGCAACTCTAACAAAGTATGTCAATGATGAAGCATGGCATTCAAACATGTAAATTTCAGCACTGAAACATGATGCTAAATGGTCCCGAATCATGCAAATATGTCATACAATGCATGCTATAGGCCCCGAAACTCAAAACTAGGCACATGTATTGAACCATAACCATGCAAAGCAAGCATTATTTGACTATGGAGCACAAAGACAAAGCCAAGGCAGTCCCAAAACATGCACATTACTAGTTTAAAGCATGGCCAAAAAATGCTAACATGATGGGCTAAAATAGCATACAACATTGGCTAGTAAGTATGGGTTGTATTACAACTATATGATGCGCATGAGATCTCATCAAACCAGCCAAAAACAGTGAACAAAACATGTCAAAATATGCCCAAATAACCACTGAAATGCAGCCAATGCATACAAAAATGATGAGCTTCTTTGGAGGGCCATGCAAGAGGTTACTCAACACATACAAGATAGACACTTAGCATGGCAAAACCAACTCTGGAAATGGATTATGACAGCCCTAAAACTCACCAAATAGGTCCTGGAATTGGTCTAAGAAACATGCAAATAGAAGGCCCTTTCAAAGGCCTTGAATATGATTGCTCTATACATGCATCATAGACATAAAATATGACCAAAGGGGCACCGGAGGAGTCAAGGCAGACCTTAGAACTCACAAAATGGAGCCTGGAATGTGACTTCACAATATACAAAATAGAGCCCCTTTGGAAGGCCAATCATGCTAGTAAAGAGAATGAGGGGTGAGAGGGTCACCCCTCTATGATTTCAAAGCTCAAAACCTCATCAAAGCCACTGAAAATCCATTGGATTTCAGTGGCTAAGAGGCCAAAACAAGGCCAATGCAAATGCTCAAATGCATGGCTCAAAGCATGAGGAAATAAAGCATGCAAGGAAGGAGATGACTCCAAACAGAAAAGTGACCTCTATCAAACTTAAATAGGAGGTCAAAACAAGACTTTTCCCAGTTTATAACAAATCTCGAAAATGTTCACAAGTAAAGCTAAAATAGGATGCAAAAAATAACCCTAAAAGAGAGATTGAGCAAACAAGGAAGTAGATGACCTAAAACAGCAAAGTGTCCTTAAACAAAGTTAAAGAGGGGCTCAAAATAAGACACTTCACAATTTAGGTCGAAGCCCAAAAATGCTTGCAAATAGGGCTAAGAAATGAAGCAAAAGAATGCAAGAAAAGGGGAAATGGAGACTTACCCTTGTAGCATAGCAATGCAGCAGCTTTTGGTCCAAGATTGTGAGCTCTCAACCTCTGAAAATCAGCTTCAAGGGGCTGGAATGGATGGTGGAGGTGGTAGGCTAGGAGTTGTAGTGTAAAATGGCCAAGAACAAGGGTGTTTGGAGGCTTGAAGTAGAGAGATGGAGGGTTGTATGTATGCTCCAGCCAAAACTTTCTCTAACCCTTTGCAAAATGAGATGGAGGGTTGGTTATATAGAGGGAGAAGGCCATGGCTTCTTGGAGAAGCCTCAAAAGGGGGGTCAAAGCTTCTAAAAGAAGCTTGACCAAAAGGGTCAAGCTTCTTGAGGAAGCTAAACCAAAAGGGTCAAGCTTCCTCAAGAAGCTTGACCAAAGGGTCAAACTTTCTTTGGAAGCTAAGCAAAGGGTGCAAAACCACCTTTAAAAGGATCAAAACAAGGACAAAACCCTCGGACAGTGGGTCAAGTGCAAAACAGTTGGCACAACTGGAACACACTCACAGAGGCAAGATTGGCCGACCAGCTCGAAAGGTTCAAGGTGGTCGACCGACCACCTCCCCTGGTCAGCCGACCAAGGGTCAAAAGGTTCAAGGAGAATTGCTGGTCGGCCTATCCAGAAAGGTGGCCTCCCAAATGAGTAGAATGCAGCTGTATGGAGAAAAATCAGAAAATATGACCCAGGAGAGAGAAAAACCAGCTTTTTAGGGGGGTTCAAAAGGGTCAAGAAGAATTACTGGTCGACCTACCCATTTTGGCGGCCTCCCAGATGAGCACAACACAATGGTGGTGTGAAAAATCAGAAATTGTGGCTCAAAAGTAAGAAAAACCAGCTTTCTGTCAGAAAAAATCGGCTTTAGGAGAGAGAAAATGAGAAAACTAGTTTTTAAGAGGAAAAGGTGGCCTCCCATCATCCTACCATCTCCCTAGCAATGAAACAAAGGTCCATACCAAAAATGAACCCAAACTGATGCAAAACGAAGGTTCGGGGGCCAAAACGCGCAGTCTGGGCCCCAAAAACAGGCTGTGAAGCACCGGAGGTGGCGTATGACCACGAAGGTGGTCTCTCGGGCCACAGTGTCCCTCTAAAGGGAGGAAACAAGGTGTGTGCCAAAAACCGGAGCAAACGGAGGTAGTTAGGCGGTCCCGAATCGAGGCGCACGGCCGACGGCTCCAAAAACCGGAAACTGGCCTCCAAACGGGAAAAATGGCCTACGACCACGAAACGTAGCCTACGGCCACTGAGAGATAGTCTACGAGACCTCTCCCTCCCTTCGGGAAGAGAAAACAGAGAAAACGGGACCTAGTTCGCAAACCGAGGCAAAGCACAAAAGAGCCCGGAAGTCCGGAGGCAAGGCTCGCAGTCGAGACTCTGAAACTCCAGAACGAGCACAAAATGCACTATCACCGAGCGCTTAATCGGTGACGTCTGAGTCTTAAGGTCGGTCAAAAATGGGGTGTCTACACATACCTTAGTCAGGCCTCTAACCCCAACAAGCTCGTGCCCAGGCTTTGCAGGCTTAATTGGGAACTGGTAAGCATCCCCGGTATGCCGCCAGCATGTCAGCGTGGTAGGAAGCTCAGGCCAGCCGGTCCTCTGCCTCGCCCGAGAAGCACGGGCCCTGGTCGCTTTGGTCACTCTAGGCGCCTCTCTCGCAGCAGGAGCTCTCGCCTTCTCACCTCCGCGAGCACCGGTGAAAGGTGGCATGAGATGTGTCTGGATGAAGGCCGCATAGTCATCGTCTGCTTGGAAGTAGTCGGCATCCAGGCCCACCATAAACTGAGTGACCTCATCAATGGATAGGCTATTTGTTGATCGCATAGACTCTAGAGGAGCCATTGGAATGATCGAGTCAGGCAGGCCCACAGTCTGACGCACAAACCGCTAGCTCAGAAACCAGGCTCGGTAGACTGGGCCCTCGAGTAAGATGCGAAAGCGAGAAGTGGCCTAGGCCCCTGCATACTGGTCTTGAATCTCGGTCGGCATTATGGCCCATGACTGCCACATAATCTGCAAATAGAGGTTTTATGGATTATTAGTTGCTGTTAGTTGCTAAATGTGAATCAGAACAGTTATAAAGAAAAAATGACTGTGTTTTGGGTTACCTCATGAGTAGCTACGGTGTCGAAGTAATGTCGAAAGAATGTGAAGGTCTTGCGGGTCTTGCGCTGGAGCAGGCCGTCATACCTCCGTGAGTAAGGGACTGTTAGCGGAAGCTCTTCTATGGGCACCGGAGCTAGAGTCAGAAAATATGCATACACCTATAGCTACGGAGAAAATGCAGCGGAATGTGATCAAATACAGTATGAACAGATGCAGAAAGTGCAAAGTAGAAAGCACAGGTGTTGAGCAGATGTAAGGCATAAAATGTAACGTAGAAAATGTAAAGTGCAAAGAGGGAACTGAGATGCATACCTCCCAGGCTCGCCAGTAGCCTCCAATCAAGTCTCCGCTCAGACGAGAAGTCGAGCTCATGTATCCATATAGGGTGGCAAGGCCTGCTCCGCCCCAATCATAGAAGTGCACTTAAGGAAGGGTAACTAGAGCGCTCAGCAGATACAAGCCCACGGTGTTTTACCTATTTGAAAACAAGGTGGTACCAAAGACGAACATTAGAAAGCCTCTAGCGTATTGCTCCATCTCCTCTACTGTCTTGGGCTCGCTCCCTCTGAACTGCTCGGCGAACCAGGTATATCTGACCATGCCCGTTTGGTATATGGGTGGACGCGCTTCCAGTAGCTCAACCCAGGCTGCCTCTCACTCTCCCATATCTGTATCAAATGGGGTCGGATCACCCCCTACGTCTAAGCTGGTGATCATGGCGAAGTCATAGGAAGTCATATTCATCTCCCCTACAGTAGAAAAGTGGAAGGAGTTGGTGGTATCCCACCACCTCTCCACAAGTGCACCTAGAAGATGACGACTCGCGATAACCCGCGTCAGGCAAGAGCAGAATAGGCCGAAGCTGGTCTCGTTTATGATGTCGCGAATTTCTGTGGGAAGCTCGTCGGGCAGTAGTAGCTCTGTACCCTCTAAAGACACGAGACTCACCCTGTGGCAAAGAACAGATGAATCATATATGGCAGTAATGAAAGTACAGTTAGAAAATGCAGTGCAAGAAATGCAAGCAAAGACAGACAGGAATGCATGAAAACAGAGCTCATGACTTAACTACGACGGATGACAAATGAAAAGTCGGCTCCCTCAGTAGGAGATCCTCTGGCACACCAGGAATGAAGTCGTTAAAGTGCCTAATGCCACCAACTGGCAGGATGTGTGTGCGAGGATGGTACCTCTCCGGATCAAATGGCCGTACTCTCACTGGTAGTGGCTCGGGCTCAGGCTCAGGCTCAGGCTCGAACTCTGCCTTGAGGTCAGCCTCAATACCTCTAGCTGCCTCGGCAACGACCGGCTCATCCGCCTCGAAAATAGGTAGAAATATGTAGGGAACCTCTAGAGGGGCCTTGTCGTGTGGTGAACCATCCGCCATCTGAAGAATGGGTGAAAAGTGGGTGAAAATGAAGAAAAATGAAAAAAAGCGGGTAAACTTGGAAAAAGTCAACCCTAGGAGAGAGAAAATGAAAGAAAAAGTCAAAGCCGGGAAAAGCGCATAGAACTCTAGAGAAACTCACGGGGAACAAACCTAGAATGGTGGAAATGAGGAAAAAAAGTGTCGAAATCAAATTCCAATCGGTTCAAAGTGAAGAGGGCTAAGAGGGTTTAGAAAATAAAGTTTGCGTGGGGCGTTGGAAAACGCATAAAAAGCTCAGATCTAGAGAGGAAAAGCACCTAGAGAGGGAGACAGAGCAATTTCGGATGTGAGGTTACGAGGAAATGAAGAGTCATGACCTATACTTAAAGACCAAATGGTGAAAAGACCGAAAAACCCTCGAGCTGCCATCATTGGTTGACAGGGGGCCGGCAAGGCAGATTTGTGGCTGGCAAGGTTCTTCCATGGTCGGCAGGGGGCCGGCAGCCTCCACCTATGGCCGGTGGCTTTCTTTTGTGTTTTGATGCTGTTTTGTGTCTTTGTTTCCTAAGAGCTGCAAGAAAAGTTCACCGTTGGGTCTAGATTGTCTCTATGGAAGCTCAAAAGTATGTTTTTGGTGCGCGATGTTCATCACTTGTCAGCATGAACAAGGTGTATCCTTTTTAAACATATTGCACTTCCTCCGAGAGGTAAATCGGAAGATGCCATCGAATGTCACTTTTATTCGTTTTTCCTTCATTCTCTCTTTTCGCATAAAATATGCCTTTCACACATATGTATCCTATATGCGCATCTTACATCAATTATGATTCATGCATAGAATATGCATCTCATTTCACGCATAGAACATGCCTTCAATTAGCATTGTATCTCAGTTGTTTATCTCGCATAGAGCATGCATTTCACTGTATCGTACTTGTTAAGTTCTTTACTTTCTTTCTTTATCAACACAGACAAACGATATTGTATGTACGGTTCATTCACTTTGTTCATCTATCGCACTTGTTTACCTTCGTCCATCTATCGCACACGACTCTCCTGTACCTCGAGACGTGTGAAACATGACCCCGAGCGGTTTTGTTTCTCAGGACGCGTAAAACGAGGCCCTGGGAGGGTTGTACCTTGGGACGTGTGAAACATGGCCCCGAGCGGTTTTTGTTTCTCAGGACGCACGAAATGCGGCCCTAGGCGGGTTTTATCTCAGGACGTGCGAAGCACGCGCCTGAGTGGTTATTTCTCAAGACGCGCGGCCCTAGACGGGTTTCATCTTGGGAAGCGTGAAACGCGAACCTGAGCGGATTTTCTTATCTTCTCACGATTTTAGCGTGATTAGAGTTTCCCAGGACGCGTGACGCGCAGCTTTGGGCGGGTTTCACCTCGAGACGTACGAAGCACATGCTCAAGCAATTTTCTTGTTATCTCAGGACACATGAAACGCAGCCTTGGGCGGGTTTCATGTCGGGACGTACGAAGCACGCGCTCGAGCGGGTTTGATCTCAGGACGTGTGAAACACGACCTTGAGCGGTTCTTAGTTTCTCAGGACGTGTAAAACGCATCCCTAAGCGGTGTTTTCTTTCCTCGTCTCTTGTTTTTGGCGTGGTTAAAGTGTGGTTTTATTCTTTTTGCATGAAACCTGTGTTGGTTTTAAGCTTGAAGCTGCTCATTCATGTGTTGTTATCTTGCTTATTGTATACATTCTTACTTATCGCATCTTGTTGTTGCTTATCGCATCATCTTGCATGATCAAATTTTCAAAATAGTAGACTTTGTGAAGCATGTGAGTCCCACTATCAAACCTGCATCGTGCATATCATTTTGCATTTTGTCCCAAAACTACGCTGGTTTGATTCATTGCAAAGGGATATGTAGACAGCTTGTGGGTGCAACCATTTCTTTCTGTCTTGATTGTTTGTCCAAGTCTTACAGCCTTGTAAAAATGGGTCGTCTTCAGACTTTGACATTTACTCATGTCATTTCATGACTCCGAGTTCGGTCAAAGAGGGGCAGCTGTAGACACCCCATTTTTGACGGCCCTTATGACTTCGACACCCTTGCATGCACACCCAATGATGAGTTTATATGCTCGCAAAGTGCTCGAAGTCCTCAACGAAATGCCACAACTTTGAGCCTTTCAAACCCTATACCTTTATTGTCCCAGTTTTGGACTAAGCCAAGCTTTTCTAGCCTGCAGCCTCTGGTGGCCGAGGCTACCACTTTTGGGCTGCCGGCCACCACTGATGGTCGGCCACCAGTGTATTTTACAGATATTTTATGCCAGTTGTGCCAGCTATTTGCACAGATGCATGAATCTTCACCCACGTGGAGGGCTGGATGTTTTTGAGGGAATTACTTGGTTCTCTATATATAGAAGATCTCTCATATTGTTTTGGAGGTTAGAAAATTTTGAACTAAAAAATTTCTCTCTCTCTCTCTCTCTCTCTCTCTCTCTCTCTCTCTTCCAAATCTCTACACTTTTGCTTACAATTTTTCAACCTTTGCCTATACACCCTTAACCAAATCTCTTAACCTTTGAGCTGAGGTACTTTTGAGCATGGTTTGAGCTCTAGAGGGTCTTGTTTGCTTGTTTTGTTGCTTGGAATTGCTTATTCTCTTCAAGAGGTATAAGGCTTTACCTATTTGCTTGCTTTCTCTACTTTCTTTCATACTGTTTTTCCATTGTTTTGGGTTGTCAAAACTCTGTGTTTTTTTGGGCTGAAGCTTGGGTTTAAGGCCATTAAACGTTGAGGGGTTGATAGCCCTTCTTTATACCTTGTTTTGGAGGCCTTTGCCCTTGTGTTTCCTACCCTTTTACTATCTTTTTCCAAGCTTTTAAATACTAATTTTCAAAGCTTTTTCAGTGGCCAAAATCATGTTTTGAAGTTCAAATTTGGAGGAGTTAGCCTCCCCTCCTTGTGTCTTACTTACTAGCCTAGTTGGTGCCATGTTTTAGCATATTCCTCTAGATTTTTTTAGCTTCATTCCAGCATGTTTTAGGACATATTTTAGACTGTTTTAGCACTGTTTTAGGCTGTTATTTACATTTGAGTTTTGTTTTGCATGCTTCTAGTGTCTTGGTCCTCATAAGCTTGATGTTTTAGGTCTTAAACATCACTTATTTGAGTTGATAACACTTATTTTGGGCATTTCATACTTCATTTCAGTACTAATAATCTCTGTAACCTCCTTCCATTCTTGGCTTTTTATTTTTCTTTGAAAGTGGTTTCAAGTTGCTCGCTTGCCCAAGTATGAAATTGAGGTTTCATACTTAATGGTTTAATCCCTTATGGGGTTCATTACCAACGGTATGATACTTCTTTTATACCCAAAACAGCTTGTGTTTTGAGCCCTCTTTCCATTAGAGGACTTTAATTTACCATTGGACTTAATTGAATTAAGGAATGGTTGGTAAATTAAAATGAGTAACTAAAATTTGGAACTAAAAGTGAGAAAGACAATAATTTGGTTGTGTTCAATCGGACGTAAATTGAACACATGGAAGCTTGAACTATTTCATACTTGTTAGTGATGAAATGATTCAAGTCTCCAAGGTCAACTTCTTCCCTTGATCATTCATGAAAGGGAGGTGGTTTGTGTCTTGTTTTGCATTTATTGAAATTGCACATCTTGAGTCACAAGCCATCATGCAATGAAATTGCTTGAGTTGGTGGTTTGTGGTTTAAGTACACCACTCCTTTGATTTTCTCATGAAAATGAGGGGAAAGTTGTGCAAACAAACCCTTGAAATACCTTGTATATGCTTTGTTTGTCCTCTGTTGCAGCAAGATGAACCTGTGCAGCAGTGGCCAGTAGGCCACTTTCCTTGGCCGGCCACTTGTCGGCAGACCACCTTTGATGGCCGACCAGCCATCATTGGTGGCCGGCAGTCTTTACCAGTGGCCGGCTGGCCACTTATGCAAAGTCTAGCAGTGTATTACTTTGGCAGAGCAGAGTGTTAGTGTTCAACTGTGCAAACAGAGGCATTCAGAAGCAAAACAATGGCTTTTTGGGTGGAAACCGAGCATGCGCATGAACATCTCTCATTTCCCAAGGCATAGTAGTCAATTATTTAGTCTAACTGCTTATTTTAATTGCACTTGTGTTGTAATTATTTAATTAGTTAACTAGAATAGTTAGTTAATTTATTTGTTGTTGTAATAATTAGTTAAATTAGTTTAGCTAGTTATTCATTTTGGTTTGTAATAATTAGCTTTAGTTTAGCTTTAGTTAGTTAGTTTATTCATTCACACTCTCCTTTGTGAGAGCGCAATGTAAT
Organism: Camellia japonica; assembly: GCA_030407325.1. Lineage (NCBI taxonomy): Eukaryota > Viridiplantae > Streptophyta > Magnoliopsida > Ericales > Theaceae > Camellia > Camellia japonica. The sequence continues at coordinate 48,756,628 of JAPPVO010000010.1, read as the reverse complement.
AATGTGTATGTCTTCCACCCCACGTCTTTCTCCCTTTTATTCAAACTGTTTATGATGGTTAGTTTAGGGACATCATGTTTCAATTAGCATTCTTCATGTTTGCATTCACTTGTATTGCATGCACTGAGGCTCGGTTCATCATTCTAACTGCATTGTCGTTTCAATACTTCTTTGAATACGTGCTTAGACCGCATGCTATTTCATTATTTCATATGCCATATTAGTAGCCGAGCCTATTTAGTTGCATATCGCATGTGTTGCAGTAGTCATATTGCATAAGTTAGAATCATGCATTTTTCTAACTCTTTTGTTTATTTTGGCTTGGAGTACTGGGTGAGCCTTTATTTGGTTTAGCATATTGCATGAGTGTGATTATTGCTATGTCTAGCATGTTTGCCATGAGGCTAAGTGCTTAATTGGTATAAACTGCTTGAATGCTTGTGGATGAAGGCTTATTGCTTGAATTGGAATAATTTGAGTAATGTTCATATGCGATCACTTTTTCAAGTGGTACATATTCGAAACAATTTTGCAAAACAAAAATGACTCAAGATGTTTCAATTTTTGCAATTTAGTCTATACTTGTGTGTGTGCGCATCACATAGTAATGCTAGCCTAATAAGCTGGAATAAGAGCATATAATGTTGATAAAAATCATATCATGATTAGTGGAGGCCGATTTTTGATCGGGCAAGTGGAGTGCTTAATTCATGACCTTCCCCTCTCGTACCTAAGTTCCCAAACCGAGACAATCTTGGTGATGACAGACATGTGGCCTTTGGCACGAGTCATGGGTTTCCTAAATTTTCCAAAATATTTAGGTGGCGACTCTGAATCTGGCAAACAGTCCATTTTTTGGTAATTTGATTCAAAATCGATTTTCCAAATGATTTGCCGGATTTGGACTCTTTGGTGTTTATCTATTTCACATTGCACTTGTAAGATTAGATTCAGAATTGCGGGAGTCCGAACTGTAGGGCTCATATTCGAGCTTCCGAAAGGTGGTGCGAAAAAGTCGGGCTACACTCAGGCTTGATGCCGGACATGTAACTTTTGTTCTCTTGAAACCATTGGAAATTGCATTTGATTCCATTTCTTTTGTTATTGAGAATCTTTGGGAGGTGTATTGTTGTTTTGGTTGGGTACAAATTCGATCTAGACTTTGATAGAATTGTTCCTTTGTGCTTGGTTATGTCAAAGAGTGTTTTAGAACCTGGAAATTCTATCCAATGTGTCGACACTAGCCTTTCCGGAGTCGACACCAGGACTTGGTGGTGTTGACACTTGACTTTGTTTTAAACATATTGAAACCTCACTGCTTTTCAGCGTCAACACCGCTCCTCTTGGTGTTGATACTTGACAGTAAAATTCTGAAATCCTCCCCGCGGGTTGAGCCCTACTTTTGGAGGGTTTTGATTTATTCTTTTAGTTGAATTTGGAGCTAATATTCTAATATTGCTCTAGCACTAAAAACAAGTCCTCAAACACTTTTTTTCCTCATTTTTTGCATTTCTCTTTCTATATTATGATCTCTTTTCTCTCTCTCTAAACTCAAACTTTTTCACTTAGATCTCTAGATCTACTCACTTCGGGTCTTCTCCTCACATTGGTCCTTTGAGATAGATGGAAGATCTCGTCAAGGGCTTTATTTTAAGGGGTACTTACCAATTAGTCCTATTCACTAGACTTATTTACCTACAGGTCCTAACTAATAAATTTAACACTATAAAAATAAGAGAGTGATAAATTTATCACTAAAAAATTATTCATAAAAAAAGAGACTGATAAATTTATCACTATAAAATTATTCATAAAAAAAAAAAGACTGATAAAATTTGTCTTTATCACTTAATAAATTATATCAAATAGGACTTAATGGGTAATAAGTCTCAAAGTAGAACCTATTGAGTAATAAGTCTCCCAAGTAGGACCTATTGGTAGTTTACCCTTATTTTAATCCAAGAAGTTTGTAATTTCATCGCCGTTGAGTTTTTTGGGTTCTTCTCTTCACTTAAAGAGATAGGGATTTCCTTGTTTCTCTTCAATACCTTGCTATAGATAGACTTGTGGTATTTTCCTATTGCATAAAATCATGATTTTGAGAAGAGATTTTCAAAAGGCATATAGATGTGAGTTAGGGTTTTGGAATCTAAAGAGAAAATCTTACTTTTAATATTGATTTTGAGAACTTGAGATTAATGGAACATGATTTTGATGGTTTGAATAAAAAAAACCCTAATTATTTGGTTAATTTTTAATAATTTTGGAGGACTAAGCTTGTGGTTGATTCATGATTTATTAAACTAATTTAATTAATGTAAATGGAAAGTACATCTAAGAAGATTTTTATAAAATGGGTTTGTGCTATAAAGGTTAGTGAATTAAATTAATAAATAAACAAATGACATGTTCAAGGAGATTAAATCAAAAGTTCTAATTTTAATTAGTTGATAATATTGAACAATTAGACTCTTGATGTTTCCTTTGAGTTATACAAATTCTTTTGTAAGTTAAGAATGTGACCTAGAAGAAACGGAAACTCGAGTTTCATTGAGAGTTGGAGATCTATGGAAATTAGTTATGGGAATTATGTATTGTTTTGACTGTTAGTGTATAATCAAGATTGTATTAATGATATTAGAAGTGTGGAACGTTATGAGAATTGTATTGTTTTATTCGGGAACTATATGTTGTTGGTTGTTAATGAAAAGGACATGCGTATTATGTGTTGATGATTATTCGTGAAGTTTGAACGTTGTGGGAATGAATGAGAAATAAAAGGGTCTGTTTGCTTTTGGTTTGTGATTTGTAAAGCGTGGCGCATTGACAAAGGTTCCATTCCCTTCTGGTTTGTGCTTGGTAAAGCGTGGTTGGAGGTTCTGCTTCTTTTCGGATAATGACTGGTAAAACGTGACACACTGACACAGGTTCCGCTCCCTTCTAGTTTGCACCCGATAAAGCGTGTTGTGAATTTAGTGACTCATTGTAGTCAATTTTATTGAAATGGATTGAAAGGTGCCCAATTTCCCTTCTGTGCTGAGGCCAGTAAACGTGGGAGTATATAAGGTTATTTTATTGTTAAATAACATATGGGATGTTTGTAGTTATGTGATGAATAATTAGTAGATGTAATTAGTACATTTTGGAAATTGTTGTTGAGATTATAATTGGTTGTATGATTTTTGTGAAATGAATTGATTGGTTATAATGGAAGATATGTTATAGATGACATAATGTATAAAGCTAGGAAGAAATTGACCACATGTAAAAACATTTTGTGAAACCAAATAGAGTTGATGAAATTATTTTTGAAATACAAATAACGATTTCTAATTCTAAGAAAATAAATGAGTTTTCTTGGGATGTTGAAAAGGATTTCTCTTTGAAAAGTATACGTATGCATGTGTAATTTGAAAAACAAAAAAAAAGGGCATATTTTATATATGTATATTCAGCATCATGATCATTTTTATCTATAAAGTGTTATTGTTTAGAATCATTGTAGATCTCTACTGGACCTTTGTGTTCATCCCAATCGTTGAAAAATTTTCAAGTGCAAAGTTGGATGCATCGTTTACGAACCATGGAGTTATTTTGTTGTGTTTTAAATATAGAGTAATGGTTGGAGAAATGTTCATGTATAATAAAAGAATGTATGCTATTCATGATAGTCAAATTAGTTTGTAACTTGCTATGTAAGCCTACGGGCATGTATTGTAATATTGTGTATTTGAATATTTCATTATTTGTAATATATACAAGAGAGAACATTATTATTTATTCATTTGTAATCTTGCTTCGACATTTATGTTATGTAAGTGGACTTTAATAAGGAATTGGGTAATGAAATTGAATAATAAAATTTGGGACGTTACAGGACAAATGTGGCAGATGATATTATCAAGGTGCCCAATTGCCCTTTCATGCCCGAGGGCCGGTAAATGTGGGAGTGATGTTGGAAAGTTATGATAGGTGCCCAAGTGCCCTTCCGTACCCGAGGGCGGGTAAATGTGGGAGTATTTTGAAATATATATTATGAATTTTATTACAAAATGGGATTTCAAGGTTTAACAAAGGTCCAACTAATTGAGTTAACATTGTTTATTTTCATAAAGAGTTATGTATTAGTTTTGTGCATAGCATGTCCATTGCATGAGCATGATCATGAGGAACATAAATATTTAAATTGTTAAGATTACTTCTACTGGGCAGCAATATTCACTTCTTATTGGACTGGATATTCAAATTTCCAAGTTGTGCTAATGATATGTTTTCATACGGTAGTCATGAAGATTTTGTTGGGGCACGGGAGCTCCTTTGGTGATTGCTTGTTGACAACTACCGAGCTTACTTGTTCGAGATAGGATTATAATTCGGTTGTGATTAGTGCCCCGAAATTGGGGGGCACTAATGCCCCGAATTTCCCTATAAGGCAAAAAAGAAGGAAAAAAAAAAAAAAAACAGTTACCCAGATTAGAAATTAGGGGCATTAGTGCCCACTTTTTTAGTGACACAAATCATTTTTCATTATAATTGTTGTAATCAAGGCCTTCGCCTTGAAAGGTGTAAACTCATAGGGCATATTTTTAATGTATTTCTCTATCTTTAAGGTATGTACTTCTATGTGAATTCAATTATGTAATTATAAAAGAATTTACGAGAAGGAAATGTATTTTGTTTTATAAGAATGCAGTCTTTTATTTTTCTTTAATTCACACTTGTATCATGAAATTGAATAATAATAATAGATTGGTAATTGTTAAATGGGTTAATAACATCGGGGCGTTACATGGACCATCACCATATCATCCGCTGCAAAAGTCTTTTATTGCCTATGTTTATCTGCATTAGCTTTGTATCTTGCAGTAGACTCTCTCAATCTTTTCTTTACATTAGAATGAATGTTTGCCACATTTTCTGCCATATGATATGCAACAATGCTCATGCCTTGAAGTTTTGGAAAAGGGACCAGGGCTAATGTATGCAATGAAGGGTGAATGTAAACAACCTCGAATGTAGACTTCCCACTAGATCGATTTGGAACATCGTTGTAGGCAAATTCAGCTTGTGAAATAGAAAAATCCCACTGCCTAGGACTTTCTTGGCATAAACTCCTTAGAATATTTCCTAGCATCTGATTAACAACTTCTATTTGTCCATTTTTCTGTAGATGACAAGTGCGACTATATTGTAAGGATGTATCCAATTACCTCCATAAAGTACACCAAAAATGACTTAGAAATTTGCTATCATGGTTAGAAACAATAGTCTTTGGCAACCTATGTAAGCGGACAACTTCACGAAAGAACAATTGAGTAATATGACTTGCATTTGATGTCTTCCTACATGAAATAAAATGGGCCATCTTTGAAAATCTATCAACAATAACAAAGATGGAATCCATACCTCACTGGGTTCGAGGAAGTCCAAGGACAAAGTTCATGGACAAGTCCTCCCATGGTGCATCTGGGATAGGAAAAGAAGTGTATAAGCCTGTATTCTGCGCATGACCCGTGGCTGTTTGGCATGTGTAACATCGCTGCACATACTTCTCAACATCTCTCTTTAGCTGAGGCTAATAGTAACGAGCCTTTACCAAAGATATACTCTTGTCTCACCCCATATGTCCACTTAACCCACCGCCATGGGTTTCTCTGACTATGTGCTCACATAAAGAACCTCAAGGATTGCATAGCCGCTCTCCGAAGAACAAGAAACCATCTTGCAATTGGAACTTTGTTGGCGTAAGAAAACCCGAAATACACTTTTCCCATTCTTCTTTGAAATCTTCATCTTCAGCATGAAGCTCTTTTAGGTAATCAAAACTTGAAACCTCTTTCTTGACAATGGTTAGCAAGATTACTCATCGACTCAATGCATCAGCTACCTTGTTTAACTTGCCAAACTTATGCTTGATTAAAAAAGTAAACTTTTGGTGTAAGCAATCCATCTAGCATGCATACAATTGGGTGTCGCCGAATTCTGAAAAACTTGAGAGCTTGATGGTCAATGTTGAGGATGAACTCCATTTGAATCAAGTATGGCTACCAATAGTGCAAGTCCGAACTACAACATATAATTCTTGTTCATAAGTGGTCCACTCTTGTCTTGCTTTGCTGAACTTTTCACTAAAGAAGGTCACTGGTTGCCTTATTGTTAAAGAACAGCTCCAATGCCTACACTTGAAGCGTCACAATCAAACCTCAAACAACTTATCAAAATTAGGAAGGGACAGAACTGGTGCAATAGTAAGCCTCTATTTTAGAATTGCAAAACTCTGCCATGTAGCATAAGAGCTGCTTAAATTGCTTATGCTTCAAACAATTGGCAAGTGTGCCAACTATGGTGTTGAAATTCCGCACAAAATGCATGTAAAAAGTCGTTAAATCATGAAAGTTGCGTACATCTGTGATTGATTTAGGAGTTGGTCACTCTTGAATCGCTTTCGCCTTGGTTTCATCTATTCGTATACCATCCACACTCACCACGTATCTGAGGAACACTAGATTGTTAGTAAAAAAAACTTGTACTTTTTTGCATTTGCATACAAACTGTTTTCTTTCAACACATTGAAAATCTCCCATAAATGCTGTAGGTGTTCCTCTTCAGTACATTTATAAATCAGGATATCGTCAAAGTAAACAACTATGGATTTTCCAATAAAGGGATGGAATACCTGATTCATGAGTCACATGAAGGTACTAGGGGCTTTGGAAAGCTCGAAGGGCATCGCCAACCATTCATACAAGCCTTTTCTAGTTTTAAAGGTTGTCGTCTATTCATCCCCTAAGCCAATACAAATCTGATGATAACCGCTTTTCAATTCTAACTTAGAGAACACTTTCGCCCCACTCAATCGATCTAGTATGTCATCCAGCCTAGGAATAGAAAATTTGTACTTTACCATGACTTTGTTAATGGCCCTACTATCCACACACGCGCTAACTCCTATCCTTCTTTGGTGTTAACAAAGCTGGTACCTTGCAATGACTCATGCTCTCTTTGATCATCCTTTTTTGCAACAATTCATTAACTTGCCCCTATAGAATCTCGAACTCTTTTGGGCTCATCCTATAATGTGGCAAGTTTGGTACACTTGCCTTAGGAACACAGTCTATCTCATATTGAATGTTCCTTAGAATCTCGAACTCTTTTGGGCTCATCTTATAATGTGGCAAGTTTGGTACACTTGCCTTAGGAACACAGTCTATCTCATATTGAATGTTCCTTATAAGTGGTAACCATGTAAGAAGCTCTTTTGGTAGAATTTCTTGAAACTCGACCAACAATGGCTTAACTTGATTTGGAATTGATCCCAAGTCTGCTTCCACATCTCCTTTCACTACTAAGGCATACATTTGTTGTTTTTCTTAAACCTCCTTGATCAAACTGTGCTTTGTACTGTGCTCTATCAGGAATAATGAGAAAGTTCCCTTTGTACTGTGCTTCTACAGGACCTCAATCACGCTTTATAAATGCAAGGACAATTTTCACCTGATCTTTGTAGAAAGTGTATGTGTTATCTTTACCTCTAGGAACTGTATTGTGATCAAACTGTCATGGCCTACCAAGCAGCATGTGGCAAGCATCCATATCGACGACATCACACAAAACTTCGTCTTTGTAGTTCTTACCGATAGAAAAGGGAATTAAGCACTGGTCAGTAACTCATGTCTCTCCCATATCCCTAATCCATCCAATGTTATAGGGAGATGGATGCTTCCATGTGGGAAGTTGCAACTTATCAACCATGGTTCCTGACACAATGTTTTCATTACTGCCGCCATCTATGATCATATCACAGACTCGTTGGTTCACTGTGTAACAGGTTTTAAAGATGTTATGCCTTTGAATTTCCTCTTTCCTTGGCATGTACATTAACCGCCTAACCACAAGCGATACTCCCTCATCCTCATGTGTCTAGGTTGTCGGATCATCATCTTTAGGGCCTTCGTTGTCTGCACCCTCGTCGTCAACCTCGTCTTTGTAAGCTACTAAGTAGACTGTTTGCCTTTGACGACAACTATTGGAATGATGGCCAAGTTGCTCACAATGATAACACTTACCACCTCAAGCAGGAGCGTAGGGGTCATTCTTTGTTTTTGGTGTTCCTCAACGACCCACTTTGTTTCTACATCACATGACCAACTTTGGATCAAGCTACGCATGGTTTGGCTAGATTAGCAAAGCAAGGGCCGCAATTGTCGACATGGATTGAAGAAGTTCCAGCCTTTCTTTTGTTTATGGTTCTCTCAGAGATGACATCTTAATGTTTTGGTTATTTCTTTTTCCCCTTAAAAAAAAAAAAGAAAAAAAAAGAAAACACATGCTTTAAATTTTTTAAGAAATCCCAATGATATTTTCCATGTGATAAGATTTGATTTATAAATTATCATTGTAAATTTAGAAAAGAAAAAAAAAATCAATGATTTTGAATATCTGTTGCTATGAATTAATTAGGTGGAAGAGGTGTGGAAGGCGTGGAAACAACAAAGGCTTTAGAATGTTGTGGAGAAGACTGAACCTGAGGTTGAGGTTGGTATTGAGGATTCAATCTATGCCAGCAATCAAAAGCTGAGTGACCAAAGAGACCACAAATTTGACAAGTAGGCCCAAATCTTCCTCTTCCCCTGAAATTTGATCGACCAGTACCTCTATAAGAAGTAAAATTTCGACCTCTTCGCCCTCTAGAGGAGTACCTTCCTTTAGTACTTGCAGATTGTCCTCGAGAAGCATTAGAAGAACTGGAGTGAGAGCCACGAGTCACTGAAAATGCAACATTAGGTTGCTCAAGAGATGTAGCTTTGTCATTCTTTGATTCAACATGAATTGCTTTTGAACACAACAAAGAACACAAGTCATCCATGGTAATACTCTTTGCTCGAGCTCTAATAGCATTTTTAAATGAATCATATTCATCAGGAAGGCCATTCAAGGTGATCAGTACAAGATTTTCATCAGCAATAATCACAGATGCAAGGGCCAATTAATTAGAGATTTCTTTGATTTGAGCCAAATAAGCTTCCATAGAATCTGATTTTTTTGAAACATTATTCAACCGATTCTTGAGCTGATGGATGTGAGAGCGAGAAAGAGTTGTGAATCTGTTAATCAACGCACTCCAAACCTCAGAATAATGTTCCAAATACAAAATAGTTGAATAAATTGGTGGAGACAAAGTTGCTGTAAGACAACTGAGTAGATGTGCATCTATAATATCCCACTTTGTGCGATCTGGATTTGGAATTTTAGAACCACTGGCATTCTAGATGAATGGAGGAGGAGGAGATGACGAGCCATCAACAAATCGAAGACGATCAGTAGCTCGCAAGATGTTCTAGAATTTACTTTTCCAGATAACAAAATTTGAAACATCTAGTCTGATAGTAACGAATAAGGACAAATTTGAGATGAGTAAGGACATATTCGAAGGAATTGATGGAGAAGAAGAAGAAGTCATGGTAAATTTCAAGTAATTTGAGGATTGAACAGAATCAATTTGAAGAAATGATAATCAATATGAAAAACCCTAGCAAATCGAAAAGATGAGTACAAAGAAGATGAATTATAGAGAAGAGAGATGAAGATGAGTTTCACATAGAAAGCTTCGCCGTTGCAGAGAAGATGAGCTTCGCAGATCAATGGCAAACACCAACAAGATCAGACACCATGGCAGATCAGGTAGACCAGGCTTTGTTGCTTGTGAGAGCTCATTGCTCTGATACCATGCGGAAACACTCAATTCATTTTCTATTACTTCAGAATTGAGAATATACACCTATTTATATACAAGATATGTATGTATAATTATATCAACTATACTTGTCATGTTCATCTCATATACTATGTTTGGATTGAGTGATTTGGAGAGAAAAGAAAGGAAATAGAGAGAAATGTATTTCTCTTACTTGTTTGAATAACTTAAGTGGAGAGAAATGTGAAGAAATAGAAAGAAATGGAGAGAAACTTATTTATCTTATAAGCCTCATTTTCAATCTTCCCAAAAGTTGACACTGTGTTTGGATTGAGGGATTTGGAGAGAAAAGAAAAGAAATAGAGAGAAATGTATTTCTCTTCCTTGTTTGGTTATCTTAAGTGGAGAGAAATAGGGAGAAATAGAAAGAAATGGAGAGAAACTCATTTCTCTCATAACCCTTATTTTCAATCTTCCCAAAAGTGGAGAGATTGGAAGAGAAAAGAAACCCACAAATGTTTATATTTTCATAATACCAATTTTACCCCTATAAAAATAAAAGAAATAAAATGATTGAAAATATAAAAAGGTTATTTTGGTAATATAACATAAAATAATTTCTTTTCTTTTCTCTTAATGAAATCTAACCAAACAAGAAGGAGAGAAATCACAATCATTTCTTTTCTTTTATTTCTTACTTATCCAAACAAAAAGGAGAGAAATTACAATCATTTCATTTCTTTTCTTTTCTCTTATTACTTAGGTAATCATTTCTTTTCTTTTCTCTCCTAAGTTACCAAACATAGCGTGAGAGATTGAGAGAGAAAAGAAACCACTATTTTCATAATATCATTTTTGTCCCTATAAAAATAAAAGAAATAAAATGATTGAAAATATAAAAAAGTTATTTTAGTAATATAACATAAAATAATTTCTTTTATTTTCTCTTAATGAAATCTAACCAAACAAGAATGAGAGAAATCACAATTATTTCTTTTCTTTTATTTCTTCATTATCCAAACAAAAAGGAGAGGAATCACAATCATTTCTTTTCTTTTCTTTTCTCTTATAACTTAAGTAATCATTTCTTTTCTTTTCTCTCCTAGGTTCCCAAACATAAACTAACTAACTTCCACTGTTGCTTTAGTTGCATTAGTTGGGCCACCTGGCTGTGAATCAATTATGCTAACTGACTTTGATACACTTACAAATATATATATTAGGGTACAACAATACTAGGTAGTTCAAAATTTTGTAATTCAAATGGCTCAAATCACTTAAAACGACGTCATTTTGACAGATTTTGAGTGTAAAACGACGTCGTTTTAACAGATTTGAACCATTTGAGCCACAAAATTTTGAACCACCAAACATTTTCCATTAGGGTATTTGGGTTATTTTGTGAGAGTTTGTCCTTATGGATATAATATTTTAGAGTGTGAACCTTTAGATAAAGAAAATTTAAATTTGAATTTATGAATCCAGTGCCAAAAAATCAAAGGTTGAAATTTAAAATTAAAAACAATATCGATTTTAATATTTTTTTTGAAGATATGAATATGACATTATTTTTAATTTTGCTCATTTATTTTAAAACACTACGAATTGTATTGTAGAAGATCCGAATTCTTCAATTATCTTGTTTTTTCTACAAAAACTAAATAAAATAATTGCATTAATCTTAAAATGAAATATAAATAATAAAAAATTAATATAATAAAGATATATTACTTTCCAAATTGACAACTACATATTTTTATCCATTCATCAACTTGTCAATGTGTTGTCACAAGTGACAAAATTTGTTAAACTTTCAATTAAATCACCTTTTTTTTTTCTTTCTTTTTTTTGTTGTTGTCTTTAATGACATTTTTTTAGAATTATATCAAAATTTTTACTTTTTTGATTCGTCGTGTTTATATTAATTTTAAAATTAAAAAAAAAGAATTGAAAAAATTAAAAAATCCAAAATAAATAAAAAAAATCATTACTTTGGGCTTATTTTTATATTTTCTGAATTCTTTTTTGAAATTAAATTTTTTAATTTTTCAATTCATCTTATCAAGTAAAATTTAGAAGCCTAAAGCTTTTGAATTTTTTTTAAGAAAAATATTCACTGCAAAACAAAAATAAAAACCAATAAAAAAGCAAAAAAAAAAAAAAAGTAAATTCCAAATAATCTATGGACTTTAGAAAACTAATTTTGTTGGCGTTGACAGGAGAATGCAGAATTCAAGGGAGCTTTTATATTACACACCTTTATACTGGGTATTATAGGCAAATTATTATATTTTGTAATTTTATTTTATATCATAATTAAGTCACTTTCATTCACAATTAAAAGGATTACGATAGATCATCATCAAATATCACTTAAATCATTAACCAAAGTCTCATAATCAAAATAATAATTACAATGAATCATAATTAGGTTATAACTAATATCACAATAGATCATAAGATCATAAAAAATCATAATTAAGCATATGATATACATTTTTTAAAATATGTATTATGGAATTCTCATAATTTAATATTGTCACTCATAAATAAGTAAGAATGAATCTCAAATACAAGAAAGACCAAAAAACTCTTGAGATTATATCAAATTACTAATAATTTTATATGCATATTGCAGATTAAATTATTTATTCATTTTAAAGTAGGTTTGAATAATTGTAAATATATAAAATAATTTCATTTCTTATTTAATTTTTAAAAAATAAAGCATTAGATTATGATAATTTAAAAAAATATTGTCTTAATATAAAAAATAACAAAAAATATGATAATTTTTTTAATATTGATGGTATATATTTTTGTTTCTTCTTCAAAAGTTAAAGTATTAAAATAAGTTTTACAAATAGCAAAAACTGCTCCAATTGATATACTTATGCAAATATATATATATACATCTGTCTTTCAAATGCATGCATAACTTACAAAATATTATTAACTAATAAAAAATTGAATTGTGTTGTTTTGTAGAAAGAAAAATTTCAAAATTAAAATGATAAAATTCATGCTATCAATTAAAAAAGGATAATTCTATTTATACACTGCTAATTATCTCAGTACACACTATCACCATCTTTTTGCTTAGTTCACACCACACTTAAATTAAAAGTTTTGATTTTGTCTCAATACACACCACCATTTTTTCAAATACCAAACTACCCTCTATTTCTCCAACAAAACCCTAACCCTAACCACTATAACAGCCATCGCTAATTGTCGGTGACCACCATTCTCTCCAGTCATCACCCTCTCCACGACCTTTTGACCCTTTTGCTAATGCCATCAACCTCTTCTCCATAGCCCTTGCCATCGCAACCACCACCAACCCCTCTCTCTAGTCCCGTCCGTCGTACGCCTTTCCCTTGCCATCTCGAACAACCTCGCTCCCTCCTTGCCACCGCAAATTATCCCGCCATCGCGACAAACCCTATCACCCAACCCTACCATCGTTGTAATGCCCCGAAATAATAACTATAACCCACATCATAATATTCCGTAGAATTAATCACTAACATTATATTTAACATTTTCCATTTATACTCCTTGATCATACAAAAGATGACATATAAGTGTATATATTCATAAATCCTAGATCTTGAAACTATAGCATATGACATGAGTACATGAATTGAAATAAAAGGAGAATCAAGTAAATTTATGCCCTAATGGCTACATCTTTCCAAGTTAATGCTTGGGTATAACCAAATAAGTTCAACTCAATACAGTTAAAATCTAGGGCTTGTACAAAAATAATTACATCAAAAGAAAACAAGGAAGCTCTTGGCTCAAACTCCTCCCAAGCTATGTCCTTGGTAGAGGCATATCATCAGCACCTTGTAGCACGTCCGCGGTGGACCTCGGCTACAGTTCGGACTCGATTTTCGTCGCGGTTCTAAATCTGAACCAAAGAGTCCGAATCCGGCAAATCGTTTTGAAGAAAAACAGATTTTTGAAAAAGTAGTGCCAAACATGGACTGCTTTGCCAGATTACAGAGTCGCCACCTAAATATTTTTAAAATGGGAAATTTAGGAAACCCTGACTCGGTGCCGAAGGCCACGTGTCCGTCATCACCAAAGTGACTTGGCTCGGGAGCTTGGGTACGATCGGGGAAGGTCAGCTATGAGCACCCCCTTTCGCCCGGTCCGAAGACCGGCCTCTACTAACCGTGATATCCGATTTTGAAAACTTCATGCGTTCTTATCCCAGTTATTAGCCTAGAATTACTATGTGATGCGCACAACACAAAAGTATAGACTAGATTGCCTAATTTGGAAATAAGCATTGCGTATCCGTTTTGTCTCGAAAAACGTGTTGGTTTTTGTGCTACTCGCGAGTAGGCTAAAATTCGGATTTCAACGAGTATTCCCAACTCAAGTAATCCAACCTCCACCCACAGGCATTCAAACAGTAATATCACATATAAGCATTTAGCCGCATGGCAATCCTATTGTCATGGCAAACATTCACACACATGTGATTATGCTAAAGCAAAACACTTACATTGTACTCCGTGCCAAAACAATAAACTAGTTAGCAAACATGCATGACCTAGTTCAATGTTAAGTGGCTAATGTAATACATACAGGAGTGTAATCTAAACAGGCTCGGCTAACCCTAAACATGGCACATGAGATGCAACAACTATCACGTATTCAATTTTGAATTGAAATTACGATGCAGTTTGCATGATGTGCCGAGCCCGATGCATGTAAACAAATGCATGAATGCACGCATGCATTGCATAAGATATGCTAACTGAACATGCCCTAATCTACCATCGTAAGCAGGTAAATAAAAGGGATAGAAAGAAGTGGGGGTTGGAAGACATACATCCACTCACACACACTTATTACATTTTTGCCCTCACTCGGAGGGACCAAAATAATAATACAGAAATTAATAAATAATTAACTATTCTAGCTAATTAAATATTACAAACTCACTAAATTAATTAGACAAATGATTAATCTAATTAAAACAGTAAATGCCTCGGAGGAGGGCCCAAATGCGTCGCGCGCCCGGGATTCGTTCAGAATCGCACTGTCATGCAAGTGTGCCTCTGTTTTCCCTGCTATCCTTCTCTGAAAATCACCAAAGTCCCAGGAGTGCCTCTAAGGGCACTGGGGAGTACCACCGGCTGGGGTACAACACCACCGGCTGAAGGATGTGGCCACCGGCACTGAGTGAAGATATCGGCTGCCAGTTCACTGCCGGTCGGCACTAAACAGTGCCGGTCGGCACAAAATGCCTGTAAAACCTGCAACTCACAGCAGCAGAGGGCAACAAAATGCATGGCAATGTGATTCAAAGCATGTATGCACCAAACACAATCCTTATCATATTTTGGACTCAAAGGGGGATGTGCCTCGGTTCTCGGACCACCAATCACGCATTTCTATGCACGATGGCCCAAAGAACCGAGAGTGCAATTTTAATTTCAAATGCATGCAATGCAATCAAGCAAACAAGGGTGCCAAACCTCTATCATACTTCACTTCAAGAGGCCTAACATGCATGCGAATATGATGCAACCCTAAGCATGTTATCTATCATGCAAAGTGAACAATGTGATGCACTTATGCAAGGCACACAAGCAAGCATGCAAACCAATGGGGGATGGTCTTATACATGGATTGGGCAACTCTAAAAGGCCCAAAAATCAGTAGCCAAAATGCCTAGAATGGGGGACAAACACACATGCACAAATGCACATGTTAAGGTACCAAACCCAAGGCATAAATAAGCAACATTCAAGCGCACTTAAAAGGCCAAACATGGGCTAAAAGCATGCATGGAAAACTCTGAAATTCATGCAAAACATGAGGCCAAATCATGCAATAAAGCAAGCCAAATATGCAACAAATGGCCCAAGTCTTGAAACAAGCCATGAAGGCTTAAACCAAGGCCAAGTCCACCAAGCCTCACAAGGCTAAGGGGACTCGAAACAGGTCACAAGAAGACCTAAACAAAGCCTAAGGAGCACCTAGATGGCATCTAAGAGGCTCAAGCACAAAGGCATACAACATGACCAAAACATGGAGTATTCAACACATGCTTTTAAAGCATTAAAGAGGCAACTAAAACATGCATACAAGCACACTGAAAAGTCTGAAATAACATGCTAGATGGTTCCAAACTATCAAAAATGAAGCAAGCATGGCATGCTACACACTCATACTCTCAAGGCCAACAAGCCAAATGCAAAGGAGCTATATAATGCATGATGAGATTGACCAAAACAAGCATGGACAGAGTTAAATCATGGCAAAATAAGCATACAAGCTTCACAAATACAAGCCTAAAACATGCTCGAAGCTAAGGCATACAACCTAGGCATGTTAAGGCATAAAGAGGCATTACAAGGCAACTATGCTAAGCATGCATAAGGGGCCTAAACCAACTTGAAATCATGTTATAACATGGCAATATAAGCATGGAAAACAAGTCAAACATGCTCAACACACACTCAAGCATGAAGCTCCTTTGGAAGCCAAAATTTGCCCTTTTCAAGGACATCAAGGAGAGGGGGTGGCCCTCTCCTTCTTGAGACTCTAAGGCATGCTCCTCACCACTGAAATCCCTCAAGATTTCAGTGGTGAAGAGATCCTAACACCAAGTCTCGGATCTCCCACAAAATAGCACAAAAAGTGACCTTTTCAAGGTCTAAGGGTGGTCAAACTTGCTCAAACCACAAAACACTCTTAATATACAATGAAGAGGGTCAAAAAACAGAACTTTTATGTGCCAAACACTAAGCTCAAAAACTACTTTAAAGCAAGTAAAAATAGAGTGCAAAAATGGGGGAAAAAGGGTAGTTTTGTTACCTTTGAAGACCACCTTCACAAGGGTTGGAGTGGATGGGTCCTTGAGCTCAAAACCAGTCAAGAACACTAAGAATAAACCTCTGGAACCTCAGAACCAAGAGGAAGGTGGGACACTAGGTGCTTGTGTGCAATAGTAAGGCACAAAACACCTAGTCTTCAAAGAGAAAAAGAGAGATAGAGTGTATATCTATTCTAACCCTAAAAGAACCAGAGCTCTAACTCTCTAACAATGTCTAAGGCTCTCAGATTTTGTAACCCTTGAGCAAAGGGAAGAGCCTTCCCTCTTATAGGCAAAAAGCTTACAAGCTTAGTCCCTAAGCAAGCTCATCCCTCCATACACGTGTATGGAGGGGAAACAAGAGCTAAACAGCTGTCTAAAAATATCTCAGAAAGCAGCTGCACAGTGCCCGGCCGGCAAAAAATGTCATTTTGACAAAATTAGTGCCGACCGGCACAAAATAGTGCCGACCGGCACAATATAGTGCCGGTGGAAACTCAGCCAGCCGGTGGCCTCTAGCCCCAGCCGGTGGTGTGTAGGGATGCCTCACAAAGCATTCCCTGCCCTCCTAAGGCAAAACACAAGTGTTTGGTGCAAAACCAAACACAAACGGTCGAGTCCGGAGGTCCTGAGGCACGGCGCGCGCAGCCGAGAACTCCGGGAACTCCAAACGAACACAAACATGGATAATCACCGAGTGTTCCAACGGTGACGTCCAAGTCTTGAGGACGGTCAAAAATGGGGTGTCTACAGTTGCCCCTCTTTGACAGAACTCGAAAGTCATAAGAATGACGGGAGTGAATGTCAAAGCCCAGAGACGACCCATTTTTGACAAGGCCGAAGACTTGGACAGACATACAAAGCGCAAATGGTTGAACTCGCAAGCTGCCTACGTATCCCTTAGGGAATCAAACCAGCGTAGTTCGTGCACAGGCACACATGCCAAAGATAAGATATGCGCCCGTAGGCGGGGGCAAAATGCAACTGAAAATGCAAGAAGCCGAGCATAACTTATGATCATGCAAAGAAAGCTGTAATGAAGCAATACATGCGACAGTTATAAGCTAACATGCAACAGTCTACATCACAATGCAGAAAGGATGTAAGAGAATTATGCAATTCTCAGAACGTCTCACTCGGGAGATACAATACCTGTGCGGCTCGCCTGGTTCCACCAGCGGTAAATGAACCGTACATACAATATCGTGCCTGAAAAGAAAGCAAACTTAACAGGTACAATATTGTTAGCAACATGCATGACATATGCAATGCGAATGCTAAATAATATGCAATATATACAAAACTATGTATGAATAATGCAAATGATAATGCAATGCGATTGAAACTATATGCAAACTACGTGCAGGGCAATTGAATCATGATTCGATCATGAGCGGTTCGAAACCACACGAATGTCAGATAGATTGATGGAGGTGACAAGTCCGTCTCCCATAGAACGATGTCTGATCTACGAGTACTTCGCACGGACACAAGAACAAGTATTGGGTGGAATGACATAAGTGGGGAAACGACCCGCTGATGAGGGAATAATGATCCTAATGCCGGATGCAACAATTACACTACAATGTGATGGAAATGGATACAATGGATATGGCGCGCGGGCCAAACCGAATTTTGCCTAGGAAGGGCATGTATACGTACGAACCATGTCTAACATAGAAAAGGTGTCGAAGCCCTCAAGGCGCGAGCGCACACAGAACTATGAGTGTATAGACGTGAAAAGTATGAGCACATACCAGACCAAGCGCTTCTCGGAAAGGCGCAAGCCATAGATGAAAGATGATGCAGTGGATGCATGCAATGGGATGCAATGGATATGGATACAATGGATATGGCACGCGGGCCAAACCGAATTTTGCCTAGGAAGGGCATGTATACGTACGAACCATGTCTAACATAGAAAAGGTGTCGAAGCCCTCAAGGCGCGAGCGCACACAGAACTATGAGTGTATAGACGTGAAAAGTATGGGCACATACCAGACCAAGCTCAACCTGGAAAGGCGCAAGCCATGGATGGAGGTGATGCAATGAAATGCATGCAAGCTACAGTGCAATGGATATGGATACAAGGGATATGGCACGCGGGCCAAACCAAATCTTGCCTAGGAAAGGCATGCACACATACAAACCGTGTCTAACACAGAAACGGTGCCGCTACCCTCAAGGCTCGGATACAAAAGCTCGACAACTGTGTTTTGACACGAAAAATATGGGCACCTACCAAACCAAGCTCAACAAGGAAGGGCGCAAGCCATAGATGGAGGTGATGCAATGAAATGCATGCAAGCTACAGTGAATGCATGACAAATGCACTATACTACAATGAAATGCATGACACATGCATGTGTTGTGTCTTGTTTGTTTGTTTTTTTTTTTGAAATGCATGACATATGCAATATTTACAAATGATGCATGACGATGCATGATGATGCAACGGCTATGATTGCAGCTTTCCCTATCCTACCAACAGGGTGATATACTAGGTTGGTTCAATATCCAGAATCGAGGCGTAAACACGCCGCCTCAACCTATGGGGCTTCCATACAGATTTCAAGCCGAGGGTACACCCCCCTGGGTATTTAAACCAGACTTTAGTCTCGGAGATCTCGAACCTTTGCGTTCTAGGCATAAGCCATTCAAACTCTAGTTTTCACCGTCCCAGTTGGTCTTCTAGGAACTCACCGCAAACACAGGCTGATGGCTTTACCAGACCACCGAAAGTCGTTCGGGCACGACGAACACCAAAGGAATTGCACCTTCAGAGGATTTAAGGTCTCCTAGACCGGGATGCACAGCGTATGCATTAAAATGCACACGATGCTCGATGCTCGAAATGCGTGCCAGCGCACGGCTTTTGAGATGCATAACAATGCAAATGAGCGGGTTTAAGGTCTCGCCAGACCGTGCGTGTTTTCGGTCCCGCCGGGCCCTCGTTGGGGCAATTTGCATAATGCGACACACGATAGGGCAAATGAGACATGCGTGCCTCATAAGGATGGAAAATGAAGTGCAAATGGGGTGCGCACTCGGCGCGATGCGATGTATGCCAAATGCAATGAGGTGTGCACTTTAATGCACTGAAGGTCTTACACCTCCCGAGGATTTAAGGTCTCCTAGACCGTGCGTGTTTAAGGTCCCGCCGGACCGGTATGTAAGGCGTATGCAAGATGCAAAATGGAATGCAAAGTGGGGCACGCGTACCTCACTGGAATGCAAAATGATGCACGTGAGGTAGTACACTGCACGTGGACCAAGATGAAATGCAAATGAAGCACGTGAGGTAGTACACCGCACGTGGATCAAGATGAAATGCAAATGAAGCACGCGAGGTAGTACACCGCACGTGGATCAAGATGAAATGCAAATGAAGCACGCGAGGTAGTACACCGCACGTGGATCAAGATGAAATGCAAATGAAGCACGCGAGGTAGTACACCGCACGTGGATCAAGATGAAATGCAAATGAAAAAAATGCAAGACGAGGCACGCGTACCTTGAGATGCAATGGAATGCAAAATGAGGCACACGTACCTCGTTTGAATGGAAAATGATGCAAGTCACAAGGGACGTGTAAGATGGCGTGTTGCAACGCAACAGACAAAAGGATGGATGCATGCAACGCACATGGGGCAACTTTTGAATTTTACGAAAGACAAAAGGATACAAAAAGGATCCAATTCTTGCTTAAATCTCAGTGCCTCGCACAGAAGACACGGTCCGAGGTCAAAACGGAGGCCGGTTGAGCATCGGGGGTGCACTTTCTTGCACTTTCTTGAGCTATGAAGACCCAAAACCCCTCATATAGCCTAAACACATCCTTGGGAACACCACCGGCTGGGTGGGGTTGTCACCGGCTGCCACCGGCTGCCTGAAATCATCCATCGGCACAATATTGTGCCGACCGGCACAAAACAGTGCCGACCGGCCAAAAGTTGCTGATCGGGGGCAGAACTGCCATTTCACTTCGGGTCTTTTAAAATAGGGCTTGAAACCCTATTTCCTCACTTTGCCTCCGCCGAAAACTCCTCCTCTCTCTCTCTAGAGTTTGTTTTCTTGATTTCTCATCGATTTCTTCGCGTTTTACACCCGTTTTCTCGTCGGATTCGCGATATTCTTCGCGTTTCGGACATTTTCAACCGAACGAATCTCCGTTTCGGTGCACTTTTTGCTAGTTTCGCTTTTTCGGGGCTTGTTCCCCTTGATTCCGTCTTCCTTTCCGTGCCTTTTCTTCTTCCGACCTTTCCGGCCATTTCCGGCCTTCTCGGGGTTGACCTTCTCGGTTGACTTTTTGTATTCCGGCTTTTCTGGCCATTTTCTCACCACCACTGCCATGGCTGATGACATTCCGCATGTTGGGACTCCCCCGGACCACGAGATGGACCCCGGGGTCGAGCTCCTCCCTCTGGGTGAGCGTCCTTTTGACCCGGCGACCTACCGGCCGGCTACCCATGTGCTACCGCCCGACGGACTCCGCCACTTCCGCGGTTTTGACAGGGTTCTGGACCCGGAGCTTCTACTGCGCGAGCCGACCTCTCATCTGTCCTTCGGCACTGTCGAGGTAACACTCTTCTCTGTTTTACTTTTCGCAATGTAGAACTGTAAACTGTCAACTGACATAGCTGATTACAACCCTTAACTGCTTAGCTCTGATACACTGTACTGTAGTCGATTGTAGACAACTTCACAACTGATATCTGCTTAGGACCGAGACACATGCACACACACTGCACTAGTCTGAATCACCCAAACACACGGCACACATTGCACTGTCGATTCGCCGACACTCGGTACTTGTTTGAATCTGAAAACGCGCTGTATGCTGTATTTAAACTGGATCATACAAGGCACGTTGATACATTATATTGTAGTTCGCCTACTAGCATACTGCACTCCAATATCTGCTTGAATCTGAAAAATGTGCACACATGCACCATATCTGTATGCTTCTTGGAACTATATTCTAAATATTTGCTTTGTAATTACTGCTTTTGATTACAGGGAGACTCCCATACCGTCCGCGGGTATGGGAAC